>DWEM01000149.1:0-23654 GCA_018245935.1 Agara belti belti
CATATAATGTTGGTTTATTAATTTCCAGGCGATGACATAAAACAGAAGCTGTACTATTTCACACAAGTGGAACATTTGTCACAACGGCTTAACAGCACCACTATGTCAGTGAATAGTGAAGCATTCTTCAATGTGCTGGCAAAAATTGATGATTGCCTGGATTATATGAGAGCTAATGTAAGAGTATTGTCTGTGGCTAGAAGTAGATTATAAAAATGTTGTTTTTACTCTGCTGAAATTTATGTAATTTTTCAGTAATGGTATTTTGAAATACCATTACTGTGAGGATGAAATCACAGCCAAACTACCTTGTAGTTGTGAATAAAAATTAAGGGCTATTTCTAGCTACACTATTCATTAGGCAGTTTTTAAATCGTATGAAATATTTCAAATGTATACCAATTATGTCTTAACATGTGTCTCTGTTCCATTCGCAGAGCACCTTCAAAGAGGCGCACACGTATCTAGTGAAGTACCGTCATCTTCAGAATCGTGCGATATCTCTGATACGGTCGTACGTCACGCACGTTCTGAACCATGCCACCGAGCAGGTGCTGGCGCCCGACGAGCCCGCCGACCAGGAGAGCATGGATACCGCGTACGCAGTGTACTTCGGCAAGTTTCAAGCCGCCACGCCCAAGCTGAAGATGGTTATCGGTGAAATTGAGAAGCGCGCCGACAGTAATGAGGAGTGAGTGTTGCCACCTGACAAAATACTCAAAATAGTTCACACATCTGCTGTATTTTATTATGTAAAATATGACAGTGATTGACCCAGAGATCAACGCAGAGCCTAAACCGCTGGACAAAGAATCCTGAAAGTTTTCTTTGTTTTAAGCGAGCAGGAGGAGAGGGATTGTGGAAATTCCATTCGTAAAGGGTTAATATAAGGGTAGAAAGATTGTATGAAAAGTTAATGATTTGGAAGTTGGCTGTGAAATTTTAGATTTTTGTACTTTTGGTTGATGATGATGATATCATTTAATCCCTCATCAGGGACATAGGGCTCGCGAAAGCTTTTTCCATTTAGCACGATCTTATGCAGCATTCGCCAGCTGTTGGTCAATAAAAAAAATGTACTTTATTTGGTTTTTCAAAATTAAATGATTTCCGGTTTGACAATCGGCTTCAGCACTAGATCAAGAGACCATATTAACGAGTATTCAACTGTGTCGTAGTTACGCGTCGCTGCTGGCGGACGTGCAGCGCGAGTACGCGGAGCGGCGGGCGCGGGTGGCGGGCGGAGCCACGGCGGGCGCGCTGCGGGCGTTCGCAGCAGGCGCGGCGCGCGCGCAGGACCACTGCGCCTTGCTGCGCTCCGCCTGCTCGCTGCTAGCGCTGGCGTGCCGCGACGAGACCGCGCTCTACCACCACTTCTTCGCCACCACCTCGCCCGCGCTCACGTACGTACCCTTCCCCCCCCCCCCCTTCTAACCTACTCAATGCAACTAATCACAAGACAAACAAGACGTATTTCTCTTAACACAGGGTTCTCAGCAAATAAAATATTATCAAGTTAACAAGGCATTGCGTTCCCTGTTCTAAGTAAGTAACAAATTCCGATCAAAGGCCCAGATCGTCTCGAATTATACAATTTTTTTATTTAAAAAAATTATGTATGGTTTTTTTATCTTTCAGTGAATACTTACAAGGCTTATGTAACGGTCTGTACGAAACACTACGGCCGCACATAATTCACATCAATCACTTGGAGACGTTGGCAGAGCTGTGTGTCATCCTCCGTGTGGAGGTCATCGAAGAGCAAGTCAACAATGATCGTGAGTTCAATACACCTTGAGAACCGTTGTGAATTTACTGGCCTTTTTGTAGTACACATTTTTGTCTGTAACTATTGCAGTCGCGTGTTTAAAGTTTTATACAGTGTAGGATGTAACGGCTCAATGGAAGGGTGTACAAAAGTTTGCTTTCAGCACTCTTTCTATATATATATGAAGTTACTAAGTTACATCCTATTACTAACGAATACTCACCGACTAATTCCTATTAACACCTATTAACTGTATTCACACTAACAGTCCCATCCCTACAGCTCTATCAGAGGTCGGTTGCAGATGTCCACGGGCGGGAGCGGTCACTCATGACTGCTGTTAGCTCGTTCGCTACTCTCCAAACATTTAACCATGCCAAACCTCATGCCCCAATATAATGAAAAAGGTGTTAACATTTTCATACACGTAATAATATATAGATCTCAGCTGTCCCTTAAATTGTTCTGAATATGAAGGGTAAAGAAAGAGAAAGAGAACGTTTATATAAGTGACGGTGTGTACGATTGTCGCAGCGGCGCTGGTGTCACTGGGCGCGGCGGCGCGCGCGCTGCTGCAGGACGCGCAGGAGCGGCTCGTGTTCCGCGCGCACGTGCACCTGCGCGCCGACGTGCTGCACTACCGCGCAGCGCCCGGCGACCTCGCCTACCCCGACAAGCTGCTCATGATGGAGGTAATGGTGTTCCGTGTTGATGGAATATTATTAGGCCACCAAACTGCTAGATACCTGTCTACCAATCCGCATTTGGCGAGCGTGGTGAACTGTGGCCTAAATCCCTCTCAGTATGAGAAGTCCGGCAGTGGCCAAATAAGAAGGGTGAAAAAAATGCTAAACAGCAAAAAGTAAGTTTAATTTGAGCGATTTATTCTGATTTCAGCAAATCGCCATGTCTCTTCAAGAGCAGAGCTTGAAAAGAAGCGACTCTCGCAACTCCATGGTGTCGGACGTGTCGGCCACGTCGCAGGAGGTGGCCAACATCAACGTGGAGGCCCAGCGGCGCCCGCAGGCGTCCCCGGCCGACCTGCACGGCATGTGGTACCCGGGCGTCAGGCGCACCCTGGCGGCGCTGTCGAGGCTCTACAGGTGCTTGGAGAAGCGAGTGTTCCAAGGTCTGGCCCAAGAAGCGATATCCCTCTGCGTCCAGAGCGTGGACAACGCCGCCAAACAGATATCGGAAACGAAAACCCACATCGACGGCCACCTGTTCCAGATTAAGCATTTGCTCATCCTGCGGGAGCAGATCGCACCGTTCCAAGTGGATTTCGTGGTGAAAGAGACCACGTTGGACTTCAGCAATATAAAGAACGCAGCGTACGGCTTGATCCAGAAACCGAGGCAGATATTTTCGTTGAATAGCAACAATGCGCTGTTGGAGTTCCTTCTGGAAGGTACCCCCATGGTGAGGGAACATCTGCTGGATTCCAGGAAGGAGGTCGACAGGCAGCTGAAGTCGTGCTGCGAAACATTTATTAAAGATGCCACAGAAGTTATGGTCGGGCCTATGATTGAATTCATTGAAATGGTATGTGATTAATATGCATTATTGTTGTTCTTAAATAAATAATAAATAAAATACGGACTCATGTACGGATTCATTGAGCCTCCTTGTCAACAGGTGAAGTCTTTCACCCAAAATAATATACCAACAGTACAACTCAAGTCACTTCCGTTTGCAACACCAGAACAGATAGCGCTGGTTGTGAAGGAAGCTCAGAGGAGGATTAAGAGTTACCTTGCACCGCTACAACGCTCCATGCAGTTGTATCTTGCCAATAAGGAGACAGAGTTCATTCTGTTCAGGCCTATAAGAGTAAGTATGCGTCAATAGTTATGATATGAAAGATAGAGATCAATCAATAAACACAACATATCACATTCATTGCTTCAAATGAGGTTTGTAACGTTAATTCAATAGGATTTGAAAGGTAACCTTGTCAATATGATCTTAGGGGTATGGTAACTGTCGCAAATGGGTCACCTGATGTTGTTCCCATTTACATGTCATTTAGGAGTGTTTATAATTTAATATTATTTATATCTCGTTATTGAATTTACTTTGTCGTCATTTGCCTGCAGTATTGTTAACTTATCCCCCTTGAAAATTGCTGTTATTCAAACTTTTGTCCTCCTTCAAAATTTATGTTGTCAAACTTTTATCCATCTTAAAAATTGATGTTATTCAAACTTCTATCCCAGTTGAAAATTGCTGTTATTCAGACTTATCCACTTTGAAAATTGTTGTGTATTTTTTGTTTTGTCATTTCAGAACAATGTTGTGGGATACTTCTTACAACTGGAACAGATTTTATCTAACTCTGGGTTCTCGGAAGAGGACATTCTTATTGTGGCGTGTCCCACCCCAGAACAGGTCTCCGTGTTCATATCCTCAGCAAGCCTTATCAGCCATAACGAACAGGTGTTGCCATTCGGAAAGAAGCGCAAGACCAGCTTGGTGAGGAAGCCCAGTGTGACCAAAGTGCAGGAGAAACAAGAGGAAACTTCAAACATTGACAAGCCAACTGCAAGTCAAGAGTCTTAGATGTTACAATAAATTTTCTCCATCTGTAAGTTAAAGTTGAGAGCATTTATGGAATCGTAAGGAACATTATACACAATTTTATGGAATATGAAAGAATATTAAATTATTATCATAGCTGTAAGATAGTGGTTAAGAATAGTTGTCAGCCGAGTTTCTATTCGAAACAAGTTGGTTTTTGAATTTTCATCAATTATTATTTCCCCTTCTCATATTATTCATTCTAATGATTCTATAATTTTCAAAGTTGTACCTAATTGATGCGTTTAAATGAAGACAATCAGGTTGAAAAATAGTCATAATTAAATGTTTGGTAATAAATTAATTATTCTTTGTGTTCTTTATTTATATTCAGATATAATCTTTATGAATTTAGAGCAATTACTTGACTTGAATGGTACCATTACATATATATTCATAATTTGTGATTTGTTGTTTTGATGTCATGTATGAGAAATACAAGTATTGAGGAACAACATACTTTTGTCATATTATGTATTTTTTTCGACCCTTTTATTAGTCCACTGTTGGACCGGGTCTCTTCTCATATTGAGATAGATTTAGGTCAGTCTATTGCTAGACTTCACACACCTCAGAAAATATTATATACTTTACAGGTTATACATATTATATATGGAGTAACCATATTTTAACCTGTCTGCTAACTTCTAAAAACTGTGTAGCAATAAAAATAAAAAGCAATATAATTATTTACATGTTTTAATTATCTTATGTGACTATAATAAATACATACACCAAAGACATTGTGTTTTATAATAATAAAACAATAGACATTTGGGTGAGTACTTTAATGCATTCGATCTTACATAATCCCTTTAATTTTCCTACTTATTTATGATAGTGTTCTAAATCCTGAGCCAGTACATTCCAGCACGAATCCTGGTGTAGTCTGGCACAGCTTCCGTGGGTCCGACAGCTGCGACGACCGGACAGCGGTCAAACAAATATTTGTAACAAACATCACGTACTTCCTGTACGGAGACCGAGTCAATACGAGCGTCGAGCTCATGAACTGGTAAGCGACGGTTGTAGCAAAGGATCTGGCGACCGATATCTTCGCAAATAGGTGTAGTACCATCAAGCTGAAGAAGCATGTTGGTCTTCAGAAGGTTCTTGGCCCTCTCGACTTCTCCCTCTGTCACTTGTGTACATAGCTTCATCCATTCCCTTTGGATGTTGAAGATCATATCTTCGGCCTGCATGGGTTCCGACACAAAGTAGATACCCCAGAGTCCTGTATCCTTGTAGCAAGTGTTGAAGGATTGGAAGCTGTGGGCCAGGTTCTCGATGGAGGCGGCCCGAGCAAGGAATGACGCATTATTGGCACCACCACCCTGGGATCTGTCCCATGCTCCAATAAGAGTATTAGCCACCATTAAGGGGATATTGTCAGGATCAGTCCAGCCAGCCCCCTCTACTGCAATAGCTATATGTACTAGAGGCATGGAGTCATCTCTAACTCTGATTTCAGAGCCAGTGTAACGGCAAGGAGCCAATTGGAAGTCAGAAGCGAAATTCTTCAAGCCACTGAAATGCTTATTAGCGAGGTCTACTAACCTCCCATGTTCAACTCCACCGGCTCCAGCCAGCACAATTCTGGCAGGTTGATAGTGATTTTTAATGTATTGCTGAAGATCAGCTTTGGAGATTTTTTTGATATTCTTGGTGGGCCCAAGAATAGTTTGGCCGAGGGGAGTGCCTTGGAAGGCGCTGGCATGGAGGTGGTCGAATACGACCTCTTGCAAGTTGCTTTCGACGTCTTGCATTTCGCGGAGGATGACGCCCCTCTCTCGTTCGATTTCGGGTTCAGCGAGCGAAGAGTTTTGGATGATGTCGGCAAGGATTTCAACGGCGACGGGCACGTCGTTGGCGAGGCACTTAGCGTAGAAGACAGTTTGCTCGCGGGACGTGTACGCGTTTAAGTGCGCACCCATGTTTTCGACGAGCAGCTCCAAGTCCGTTTGCGAGCGCTTGCTCGTACCTTTGAAAGCCATATGTTCTAAGAAATGAGCGACACCGTTATTTTTGGCTGTCTCATACCTGGAACCGGCGTCTATCCATAGCCCCACCGTTGCCGTTGGGGCGCCAGAGTCTTCGGACGCAACGCGCATTCCATTATCGAGTGCGGTAAGCTTAGTCGGAGGAATGTTGATTAAGGCTTGCTTGTAGGCTGCCGCTGTTGCGAGAGAACGAACATTGCTGCTATCTTTTGAGATTACTCTCAATATAGTGGCTACTTTCAACATTTTTATTACAATCCCTGCACTAACTCAATTTTGCTCGCTGATTTACGTAATAAATGTGTAATAATGCTTGATAGATGTCAAAAAGACCAAAGAGGGTGAGGGAGGTCGAGGCTGTTGACAGTTTTACAATAGTTGCCATGTTGCTAGGGTTTCTCGCATTAAAATTTATAGTATCGTGTTAGCTACTTATTAAGACTCAAAGTGAATAAATAAATAAATCTATATATTTGCATAAATTTGCCATCAAAGTTAAAAATAAATGTAGTAACCTATTAAATTAATAACAAAATTTTTGTTTAAATCTGACAATTAGGGCACAATTGAGCCAAACTAATATTTTCAAAGTAAAATTTTAGTTAAACATTATTTTACATTCTTTGCGACAAAATCCGTGATCGTGATTTGAAATTTATTGAATAGATGTCGAAAGACACATGGAAACGTCAAATCCAATATTTAATTTTTCGTTTTTTAAATTTTCCAAAAATGTATTATATTAATGGAAGTTAATAATATTTCGACACATTCATTACAAATAGTAACTTACACTATATCATATAGTTTTAATATTTTATCTGAATAAAAGTTTTCTACTTAATCCTTAGATCTATGTAAGAGTCGATTAAGTCGATTTTAGTTCATATGTAATGTACCTGAAACGGAACGTCAAAAAGAATTGAAAGAAATCATGTGGAAATCATTTCGCTCACGCCTATTCCATTTCATCGGAATATTACGAAAGCAATGATGTGCAGTGACGATCTTTGTTTAGTTAATTTCGCTAAAGATTCCCGGGAAAGTGTTCGACAAGCGTAGGTCATAGTACGTGGCTAACAAAATGTTATATCTGTGATTTTCAACAATCGTCATGACTACAATGAAGAATCCTAATTCGTCGTCTTCTAAACTCGCACTCTTTAGTCATATAAAGTACGAGCACCTGGTAGCTGGTATATCAGGTGGCGTAACTTCCACACTCATCCTTCATCCTTTGGACCTCATCAAAATTAGATTTGCAGGTGAGACAACGTGAAAAACAACCATGAAGTATTTGTTAATTTCTTTTCCATTAGGCAAACGGTTTTTGCGTTGAATGCTTGGCTAAATTTAGTTCTGTGTATGTGTCTTAAGGGTTAAATATGTTATGAATTAAAAGTTGTAAAATATGAAATTTTGATAATATACCATGTGACCTTGAACTTGTCGCAAAGAAAAATACGGAGATAACTTCCTGATGCAATCGTGAACTCTAAAATAATTTGTTGCGCTGTGAGCTGGTTAACAAAGCAAATAAATAAGTAATTATTATATAATGCTATTCTATGAAAAGTGTTATCATTGTGCATTAATAAATAATTGCTTTGTCTGTCTTTGTATATTTACTCTGGCAACCACATAGCTGATGTATACATAATTTCACATTCAGACATGATAATCCCATGTGCTCATGATACAAGTACTTGTGAGTGAATCAAACTACAACCCCACAGCCATCATGCCAATTAGCAGGCATATTCATAACACCATTTTTGAATGGCAAGTAATAACTGCGAAAATAATGTGATCATTTTGCATAGTGGATTATGAAGAATTAAGGTAAATTACCTTAATTGCAGGATATTAACATAGTTATTAATTTACTATAAACTTTTTCCATAAGTAAAATGACTAAGCCATAATTAGTTTTGGTATCTTTAATTCCAAAACTTATGTCAGAATAATTGTTTAATATATATTAAATTACATATAATTATGATTAGGAGTATGGAATTTATGTGAACTCCATAAAATAGAATTGAATTGTTGCATTGTTTCTAAGTTTTCATGTATACTATTACCATATAATTGTGTAGTTTAATAACTTTAAAATATGCTCAAAATATTTAAATTTTTTATATAATCAATTCGCTTATGTCTTAAGTGTCTATTGCAAACAATGATTGGATTCATACGACACATTAGGTTGTTTATGCCATAAAATACTGGATAATAGATACTTCTATTAAGTTTCTCTTACATCGAGCTTTTAAAGGCTCTGGTACGTCAACTTTTGGGTCTAGATAAATACTCTATATATAGATACAGAGTTTTAACTATTATACAATTGCATGTTTGTTGACAGTAAATGACGGGCGAACGGCAACTGTGCCACGCTACGACGGGCTAGGCAGCGCGTTCGTTACCATCGTGAAGAAGGAGGGCGTGCGGGGCCTGTACCGGGGGGTCACCCCCAACGTGTGGGGCTCGGGGTCTGCGTGGGGCTTTTACTTCCTGTTGTGAGTAGTTATGCTGCGATAATTATATATGTCATTGAAAGAATTGATGTAATGGAATTGATTGCCAATCTTTGGTAAAAATTAAGCAACGTAATAATAATAATAAAATCACACCAAGTCTCTAACGGGGTAGGCAGAAAGCACCGAGTGCCAAATACCTCTATCCCTACAAACCTAAAGCAAAGTAATTAATGAACTCTCAGGCACAAACTAATGTTTTTTTTTTATTTTGGCCTAGAATTGGCATTGAAGATGGACAGTGTAATATGAAAAGGATTTAAAAAAACTGCTAATTTTCGTTTGGTGAACATTTGGTTAATTTTAATCTTTCGACTCGAATTTATGGGTTTTATACTTCCTGACTGTGATAAGTTAGCGATTGTAGACGTAGGCACGTCAAATGTAATACTTGGCCTATAGTATCTTTGGAGGTAGTATGTTCTAAAAATACACAATTCTTATCGATCGATTTTCATACTAATCAGATTCACTCCTCTCGTAAACTTGTTATATTAAACGGTTTTCGTGTAATCTTTCAGAAAAACCACGATTTTTTTTTTGCAAAAAACTTTTATGTCACATAAAAACATTTCGATATAGATTTGATAACTCTTTTGTCCTGTCATTAACATGATTGATGTTGGCACTCACGGCTCTTTATATATTCAATATAAATTGTTTTGAATTTCGAAATCTTGATAAAAATGAAAGACGCACATCTTGTTACCTTGTGTGTTTAAATATGTCAATAATATTTCCGGCATCTCCTCCGTCGAGGATACGGAGCCATCCAAAGTAAACTTTTCAGTATTTGGGTTAATCACACATGTGTGTGTTTCCTCGCGTCACCTGTAAATAAAGTTGCGTGAAACAGATAACAATTTGTGTCGACTCACATTTCCGCACGCTGTTTTATTAAACAGTTTATAAATTGAATTCAATCAGTCAAAATGAGTCAGAATTTAATTTGTATCGTTGTATGACAGAGCCCTTTGTTTTGGTATCTGCCGTGGACACGCTGACAGCATCATTAGGTAATTGCGTTGTAAGAACTAAGTTGTCAAATACTAGGATGTCAAAGCAAGGCTGAATAGGCTTTTTCTGGACACGCTTGATTCATTTCAGGATGCATTTAAAAAAAAAAAATCCCGTACGTAAGGGGGCATATAAATGGAATTTTTGTCATTTTATTTTCGTTTATTGCTTTTAACCAGAAATTATTATACATATTTTTTAACATATTCTTAAGCTTAATTTCCGTACCGCTTTTGTGCCACAAATTTTTTGTACGATAAATCATTAATAAATAAATAAATAAATTATTCGCTACATGGAAATTATAAAGATATCAGTGTAAAATAAAATAAAATGAATAAATATAGAAGTTTGTGTAAATATATCTGCGATTTAAATACACCTGTCACATTTGATTTATCGTGCGCTGTTCATTATAATTAATTACCGTAATTAACTAAATATCGATATATGTAATGTTTACGTAAATGTGTTTCTAATTATAATCGCTAAGTCACGTTTCCTGCACAATTAGCTACACAAATAGAGTTTGTAAAATCGTTACAAAAATAACAAAACCAACATTGTGTGTATCGAAGTGATAAGTATTAAATTAATATCCGAGGCTTCTGAACTGTTAGAGCCGTCGACGCAGGTTGGAGACTGGCTGCTGCATCGGAGGTCGTAGGTTCGATTCCCACCCAAACATTTCTATGATGAGTAAAATCGTTTGTTTTGTATATGGATGTAATAAAAATACATTAGTTGTAAAAAGCTTCACTTTTTGCGTTCTTGTATGTCTTTTGCGTGCATGCGTTATTGCGATAGGGAAAGCGGACCACACTGCATATGGATGTACACCATCATATGTCATATTCCCGCATCGTTGCTAAGTAACTTTATCCTTAATATCCTAATATGGATTTGCTTAACGCAAAGATCGATTTGCAATCCTCAGCTACAACGCAATCAAGACATGGATCCAGGGCGGCAACGCGCGCACGCCCCTCGGGCCCGGGCTGCACATGCTCGCGGCGGCGGAGGCCGGCGTTCTGTCGCTAGTGATGACGAACCCCATCTGGGTGGTGAAGACCCGCCTCTGTCTCCAGTACAGCGAGGAGCCCGTGGCCGACCACAAGCGTTACAAGGGCATGGTGGACGGCCTCACCAAGATATACCGCACTGAAGGCATTCGCGGTCTGTACCGGGTGAGTTTCATTCTTTCGCGGTCTGTACCGGGTGAGTTTAGTTCTTTCGCGGTCTGTACCGGGTGAGTTTAATTCTTTTGCGGTCTGTACCGGGTGAGTTTGATTCTTTCGCGGTCTGCACCGGGTGAGTTTAATTCTTTCGCGGTCTGTACCGGGTTAGTAATTCTTTTGTGGTCTGCACCCGATGTATTTAATTGCGGCACCAACGAATACAATCCAATATTCTGATACTCTTACTAACACCTATTACTAACTGAACCAATTCACACTAACGGTCCTATTTCTAAAGATGACTATGTTTGCCAATCTCTTGACACAAAAAATCTAAACTCATAAGTCTTATTGCGTGGCTGAATGCTAACGATCCGTTTTCAGCTGTATGCAAATAAATGTCCATACAAATTATAAATGAAACTCGCGCTGACTGCGTGATGAGTTGGAAACAAAGTAAGTACTCGTAAACGGCTAATGAGTTTTGCGTTTCTTGTATAGAAATAGTATTACAATTTAATAGACATGATTCATATAGGTAAACAAACAATTTGAATAGTAACGACGTAACTGTGTGGTCTAGTCTGTTCTTTTCGTTATACGAATTTTATTTTATACTATCTCGAATGTTACTTCTAGGAGGTTATTATCGTTTTGCTATTCAATTCGTATTACGTACGAAACGTGGGGTTTTTGCGATTAAATATACCCAATTCCGTTTATTCGACACGGTTTCCCCTTACGCGTTTCAAGGTTGATTTTAACTGCCGTGTAACTCTAGTTATAATTTACGTATTCTGTAACTCTCCAGTGGTGACTTCAATAATTTTTATCCAATTTTATTCATGAATCATAGAAGAAATTTGCATTCAATAAAAGAAATTGGATTTCACGTAAATTGGGCTTGCCTTAAGTTAACCTTGATTTGGAAAAAGAAAAACTTGATTTGGCAAAAAGAAAAACACATTTGTTATCGCTTTTAAAATTACATTTTCATGAATACTTCATGATTTTATTTTTGACACACTGAGTGTGCCGGTCAATTAAGTTCAATAACGGACCATCGTGACAACGCAATGTTTTACGTACCCGCCAACAATACGCAAAAATCTCGTTGCATAATTATGCAAAAGTTACGATTCAAGGTCTTACGTATAATGCGGCTCGTAAACTTGTTCGGACGTCTACGAGTTGTGCCCCGCGATGTTATCCATGTAAATCGGGCTAAAAGGCATCGTATATGTTGCCCTATAACCTCCTCTATCTTTCGTTAAAAGCCCCATTAAAATCGGTTCAGCTGTTCCCGTGATTGGACAAGCGGAAAGACGTACAAAAATTTAAAAAAGTTCATGCTTTTGTTTCGTGTTAATAACTACATATAAGTATTAATAACTACGCACTTTAAAACACAATTATTTTGAAATCACAGACAGACGCTCCAATTTTATTTATACATGCATATATAGAGATGATGTTCGTCGTGTCTGTCATTTGAAACCCTCACGTGATTGCCGCTTGTTCGGTGTGTTGTTTTCGTAGAATTTTATTGTTGTCGTGATGAATGCCATCTCGTCTGCGGCCATACAAATTTACAACGACATTAAAACGTACTCAAACTGACGTTCCTGTTTTGTTTTGTTTGATTGCTAGCATTAGTAATTTTTTGTTCTTAAAACAGCCAAGCATCGCGGTGTGCAGACTAAATGTAATTATACTTCGTTTTTGTTCTATTCTGTTTTTAAAAGGTTCGTTTGATGTACGAATAGTGTTCGGAGAACGATGAATGCATTGATATTCTAATTTTGATTGGAAAAACAAAATTTTGCGGATTATTTATTGGTAGGTGGATCAACACTCGATAATATCTACTAACTATTTATATCGTGAAGTAGCTCTTAATAAAGCAATTTGGTTTTCCTCTGATGTGTTCCATGCATTTCCGTACCACGTATATTAGATGCGATATCCCAATTCTTAAGAGTATTACCACGTCTGTGACCTATCTTGTTTAGCACAGATTATAAAATTTATTCCTTATTGTCAACATTCTCACGCGATTTTTTTGTGACTTTGAGTAGGTAATTGTATATTAAAATTGTCCTCGATTTTAGCTGTATTATGCTAATGCTTTTATGAAATAAACCGCGTGAAAACACACGGATGTACATCCTGAATGGACGAACCGGTGATGCTTATAGATGTTTCTAGAACGTCATCTCCTGACGTGGCTTACATAGAAAACAGCGCGTAACGAATCAATGTTGATTGTTACGTGAACGTGTTGAATAAACAGATTTGTAAACAGCATATATGTAGATATTTACTATTCAGTAAAAAGAACAACTATTTAGTTCGGAAATAGTTTTCGGCGGCAGTAAACACTGCGGTTGACTTAGCACAGGACTGTGGGTGATTTATGAGCCAATTATGTCTCTTCTGTTTCTGGCTTCAAGAATGTGGTGTTTTCAAGCAACAATGTGTCTATGTTGCCTGTTAACTGATGCTCTCATAAAATCGCATTCACCGTCAACCTTTAATATTCTGTGAGTGATTCTTAACGAAAATGCGAAAGTGTGTTTTTGGTTATTTGTTTGTCTTACTTGCACGTCAAAATGAAGCAACGGATCGATGTCGTTTTTGGTATGGACGTAGTTGATGAGTTGAAGAGTGACATAGGCTGCTCTTTTTCGCGGGATATTATCTAATTTTCATTGCAAAACACGTTTTAAAAAATAAGCACTACAGATGGCGTTGCGGGCGCAATAACGGTGAGTGCTCTTCGGAGCTATTTGAACTGATGCCGACGTCGCCATTTCTAAATGTCACTACGCGCCGTAGGGAGAAGTTTCATCCTCATCAACTGGACACGTAGCAGTCCTTCACGGTGCGATTCTCGCGTTCGTTTCTGCCAAGAACGTGCAAATTGTGAACTCAGCTCCCCCCTCCGACGTATTCCCCGTGCGCTATTACATGGGGTTCTTCAAAAGAGGCGTCAATAAAGTCCTTCGGGGCTGGCAACGCATTACTGACGCCTCCGGTGTTAGCAATGTCCATAGGCCACGGTGACCGCTTACCATCAGGTGGCCCGTCTGCCTGTTTGCTAGTTTAAGTATAAAATAGTAATAATAATAATAATGAGATCGAAGCCGCTGTCAACAGCTGCTTGTCAAGAAATAATTGAAACGTTGTATAGTGAAATCTTCATTTCAGTTACTGCTTCGTTTTGCAACTGCATGTCACGATTGTTGTATACTAATGTATAGCGTTGTATACTGGAATGGTATAAGTTTAGGAATGCCATCGTAACATTTACTTAGCGCCGTACTGGCGTTATCGTGTGCGCGATTGATAAATCTATCAGTGCCGTTGAATCCTAAAACGCGCGATAAAAATAGCGATTAGAAACATTGCCATATTGATCTATGAATCGCAATGGTGATAGTATTCAATATATTATCACTCCGCTCGACGACAATGCCAGCCGGCTATGCTACGATGTCAACTGCTTGTGCTATGGTTGGCAAAATTATTAGCGGCTAGATTTTGTAAAAAAAAATATAGCCTTTGTTCTTCTCCAGGTTTTAAGCTGTCCGCTTATTAAATTTCATCGCAATCGGCTTAGTGTTCTAACTGTGAAAGCGCAACAAACATACATACAGACAAAGCGGCTTTCGTATTTGTAATGTTAATATCGAAATATGGAGCATATATTTAAGGGTTATTGATCACTTATCGCTACTTTCTAGTCATCTGTATACTATGTATTGTTGTGTTTGTATTTAAATTGTGGCTACTAACTATAAATGTTAACTTTGTCCCCGTATCTGCCTCTCCCACGTTACCTTGCTCTCGTCTTCCATTTTGGATCAACGGTGCTCTGATTTTCCTAGACAAAAACCTCACATGTACAATAGTATTTGTAAAATCGGCGTTTTGCCTCGATTTTGTTTATACACAAAAATAGGCATAACAAACGGCTCGATAGGTAATACTATATTTAAAAATGTCACATGAGGTTATCCTTATCTGACCTTAGTGTGATATAATATTTTTGGAAGGCGTTACGCTCGTAAAATTAAGTGTGTGCATTCGAGTATTTGCCCGCCGAGATAAATCTCGACTGTGTGCGGATTACGAAATAGATAACGCTGTCAGGGTGACCAATTAAATGTCATATCAAGATGTTATTCACTAACAATACTCGAGAAGCGAGAAAATGACAGAAATTTCCATTTTTGTAGGTTGAATAAACGATATTAGTTCTAGATCTATCTAATACATTTTAAAATTATATATTATAAAATTATATATATTTAAAAGTATATTTTTTATGCTGTCAATGAATTAGTGACATTGTTAGAAATGCAAACCTGCAAACAGCCGAACCGTGCAACGAGGTTTTGTGCTAACTATAGTTAGAGAAAGCAATTCCCCTTTGACATCTGCATTATGTACTACAGATCATTTTAGAACGTATAAGCGATCTTCGGATCAAAGTCTATTGGATATCAGGAATGTGCATCGTCGTACTATCACGCCCATTAATAGGGACAATGATCGCTAATTGGGTTGAGCTAATCATTAATTTCTCTATATTAACGCTAAGCATAATTAATTTTTTATTGTACACACAAAAAATGTGCAATACTGCTGTGTAATATGCTGATTTAGAAAGGCGTGCTTATCGTTAGAAGTTACCTTTTCCAGCTTATGAGGTTGCATGAGCGAAGAATTTTTTTTTTTATAGGATTCAGATGTACGTTTATAAAAATAAAAGGACACAAATTGCGACAGTAAATTACAAATTCATAAAAGAAAGAAAAAGAATAAATAAAACATAAATTCTAAATACATGTGTATATAAATAATTTATGGCAATAAAATTATTATTCGGATTTATAATGCCAGTAAATGTATCCGCCTGTGATTCGTGGTACTTGGCATATTGAGGGCACGCCCTTTAATCATCACTGTCTACGCCAATGTTTCCATTCAAATCACTGTGTCATTCGGTGCCTTTATTATTCGTGTGCTTATGTTTTAACGAGTAGCTGTTATCCGCGGCTACGCCCGCGTGTTGTTCACGCGTCATCCCATAATTGCGCCCGTAACGCCATCTGTAGTGCTTATTCGATTGAAACTTGTTTTCCTGTGAAAATTCGATATTTTCCCGCGAAAAAGAATAGCCTATGTCACTCTCTAACCCTTGAACTATCTCCATACTGAAAATAACATCGATCCGTTGCTCCGCTTTGACGCGAATGAAGGACAAACAAATACACTTTGGCATTTATAATATCAGTATGAGATATGTTCAATCGAGGGTACTGACGTATGTGTGTCTGATAAAATGTATACACATTTTGATTATGAGATATTTATTTCAATTATCTCCAAATTTATTTAAAAATATTTGTTGTAATTGAGACTCATTTATGTCGTCGATGCGATTCAATGTATGAAAAAAGTCACGTTCATCAAAGTCAAGTTCGCATTATGTATATGATTTGATAATCCATACTCATATAAGATTATAAATGAGAATCTGTACGCGTTCACGGCCAAGCCGCTTTGCTGATTGTGATGTACCTAACTGTCTTTTATTAATATAATAAAAAAAGTAACTAATAAAAAAAGGATTCTTCCTTTATACGAAGAGAGAAGGAGATAGCAGATAAACATGTTCTGTGTGATCATTTGCAGGGTTTCGTGCCCGGCATGTTCGGCGTGTCGCACGGCGCGTTACAGTTCATGACATACGAGGAGATGAAGAACAGGTACAACCAGTACCGGAACCTGCCCATCGACATCAAACTGGTAAGTGACATGTTGTTACCTTGTAACGGCATGAATGGTAAAAAGTAGAAGTAGTGGTTTTGTGTGTATAAATTGTGCGGTAAAACGTAGTAGTCATTTAGTATTCAATTAAATTAATGGTAAAACATAGAAGTAGTGGTTTTGTCTTTAATGAAATGTTTGGTAAAATGCAGAAGTAGTGGTTTTGTCTTTAATGAAACGTTTGGTAAAACGTAGAAGTAACAGTTTTATATTTAATGATATGTTTGGTAAAACGTAGAAGTAACAGTTTTATCTTTAATGATGTTTGGTAAAACATGCAAGTAATAGTTTGGTGTACACTAAAACGAATGGTAAAACGCGGAAGTCGCGATCGTGTTTCTTTCGCATCTATAAATTGTAACGTCGTCGTTGCAGACGTCGATGGAGTACTTGACGTTCGCGGCGATATCGAAGCTGATCGCGGCGGGCGCCACGTACCCGTACCAGGTGGTGCGCGCGCGGCTGCAGGACCAGCACCGCTCGTACCGCGGCGCGTGGCACTGCGTCACCGACACGTGGAGGTACGAACGGTTCCGCGGCTTCTACAAGGGCCTCACGCCGTACCTACTGCATGTAACGCCCAACATATGCCTCGTCATGCTCATATGGGAGAAGTTCACGAACAACGACTGACCGACGCGGCTCGGTGCGATAGGTGAATAATAATAGGTGTCAGTTGGGAACGATTGGTTCGCGTCCTTTGCGCTTGTCGTTTCGTTACCGTTTCGGTTCACTTGAATATCGAACAGACACACACACACATAGATGTATGGAACATCACACACACACACACACACACATACATACGCATGTATAGTTGACGAATAGGACGATAAGTGTACGGGACGCGGGGCAATCGTCTATCGGCATAGCGCGCCTACCGATTGCGGGTTAAGTTATATCTGATGGGAAACTCGTACCACCACTATTGTATTGTGTTGTATTGTATTGTATTATTTATTGTATCCTAATCGTAACGCAATTTCTATTCACAATTTTTTTTGTATTAAACGTTTGACAGTGACGGCGCGATCGCCGCCGCTAATGAGAAGTTTTTGACACAATTTTTTTTTATAATCTGTATTTTGCTAATTTGACATCTGTCAGCCACAGGGTGATTTTCGGTGACGTTGCGTCGCGGTAAGTATGCGTTAACAGGGAACCTAGATTGTGTTTTGTTTTCTATTCTATTTTATTCTATTCTATTAAATTTTTGTCTAACTTATTATATCTAGTTTATTTTATTGTATAGAAAGTGCATTTTATGGATTGTGAATTTACGTATATGTTTATATATAATTTTTAATTGTGTAAAGAAAAATCGGTTTCACTAATGTTTGACCTTTTTGACAATTTTATATAAATAACGGTATTGTGCTGTTTTCCTTTTGTATAAGACATTTCTAATTCATAAATTTGACATAACATAACAGAAGACGTTGTGGTTTTTTTTAAGATTTTATTTAAATAAATGCAGGTATTTATGACAGGTTTTAATATAATTGTATTCCTTAAATGGTCGGTGATTAAGTAATCATATTAAGTGTGTATTAGATTCGTTGAAAAAATCATGATTTAATAAAAAAAAGTGTATTAATTTTGTATACCGGTATTGTTTTGTGTACTTTTTTTTAGTGAATAAACATTTATTTATATTATCTGTATGTTATGGCCTGTCTCACGACATATGTTGTGTTTTTAGTCTATGGTTATATATTTTCTTGTACTAATTCCGCCGTACTGTGTAATCTCCTGTAAATAGTAGTGTTACATTTCCCATCAGATCGTTATCGAAGCTCACGATGCTGGCAACACGCGCGATACGAATGTTGCCATGCGTAGCACAATTTAGTTTTTAATTTTTTTGAATGTGATAATAGTACTTAGATAATTTCGAAGCGACATCCGATACCTATTATGTTGAGTAAAAGACATGTTTTTTTTTTTCCCCAAGATAACGTTACATGTGTGGTGAGACGACGTTAGGTTCTTTAAGTGAGATAGAAATGTTTCAGCTTCGCCTAGAAAAAAAAAAAATTTTTTGTATTTCAATCAAAATTCGACTTTAAATCCTAGTATATTATAGTGTATTTTCCATTGTTGGATTTTTATAGCGCGGGCTCGAAGCTTCTCTATCTTAATGGCTTAATATTAGCTGTAGCCCCCGCCTACATTGAATTATCCCTTTTAAAATTATTGAATTGTTCGTAACCTTCGACGGCACTACTGTATGCTTAGTAATATTTCAATGTTATAAATATTAATGGAATATTTTCAATTGGTTCGGTTTAGATTCTATACGGCCGGTGTGGTCTTTAGTTTTGGAAATTTTTCGACTTTTTATTACTAAGTATGCAAGGCGTTCGATTCTCCCTCTTCTTCCAACAAATTTCATAGCTCAATCTAGAAACTTGATATTAAGTAGAATTGGTTTAGTGAAAAAAAAAAAATTGATGTTAAGTTTTAAAATTAGTTGACGGCTAGGATCGGTTCACGCATATCAGTAATTACGTAACTAACTTATTATAGATCTTAGTGCGCACGCAATAATGTAGAAAATCGTCTGCATCTATTGAAAAAAAATGGCTTACGGGTTGTTCGAATTGAGCGATGTAAAATTTGACAGTTCCGAAATCAATAAGAAGGAAATTTAAACATGAATGATAAAACATAATCGATTCGCTCGTTTTATACAAAAGCGGACTGTATTTGTACCGGTGATTGGATTGACGTTTGCTTGTAAAGCAATGTAACTTAGGACCTTATTGACATGTGTGAATCGAGTGATATATGAAAATTACACCAAATAAATTGTGACGACGATATATGGAGGCGCACTGTTAGTTGAATTATTGACAAAATATGTTCTTAGTGTTATTATGTCTTGTTCGGTGGCTGGCCACTATTTTAATACTAAGACATTATATATTATATACGTATATATATATATTTTTATATTATTGCTAGATTTCCACTGTTTCATCTCGCCTATTCAATTTGTGTGATCAATAAATGATAGCAAATTGACACTAGCCTCTTTATTTTACACTAGCTGCGCCCCGCGGTTACACCCGCGTAAATCCCGATCCCGTGGTAATTTTCGGATGAAAAGTAGCCTATCTGCTGCCCTATAACTTCCCCTGTGCTCCAGCAAAAGTCCCATTAGAATCCGCTCAGCCGTTCCAGAGATTAGCCCGCACGAACAGACAGACAGACAAAATTTTAAAAAAAAGCTTGTTTGTGTTTTAATATCGTGTACATATAAGTACTTGAGATCCCACTGTTGTTTATGTGTCTACTTGCATTTGCAAAGTTTCTGCGTTTTCGTTTTAATGACCTTCAAGCGACCTACTTAACTTTGAACAACTGAGTAAAATTGTATTAAAAATCAAAAACAAACAAAATAAAACTATTTACGGACCCAATCATAAGCAGACGGTAAGTTGATCGTTTCGTTAGCGTACATTCCCGATGCCAATATAAACATGGTTGACACGTTGTTTCCAGGCACGAGGGGTGGCGCGGATTTTACAAGGGGTTGAAGCCGAACCTAGTGCGCGTGGTGCCCGCCACAATGGTCACCTTCCTCACGTACGAGAACGTGTCGCACTACATGTTGCGCCGCGGACGGGACGTCAACCTGAACACCTAAATCGCCTTCCAGAACGTTCTAGACGTTTCCAGAGCACCCTTCCATTTTAACGAAACGTCTACAGTGTTCTATCACACACGCCTCTATTATAGAAATGAATCTTTGTCACGGGAACTTGCGTGTGCATCATACATGTGACACTTTAAAAGCACATGCGAACGGACCGACAAATACGTAGTACCTACTTATGCGTAAAACAGGGGAGAATATGGTATCTAGTATGGTATGATAATGGTAAATAACAAAATGGGAAAATTGGACTTTTAGGCAATATAGGTAACACAGATAAATAATCAGAATTTTGCAACGCCACAACCAAGAATTAATTTAGTTTTATCGCCTATGTACATCGCCGACACCCAAACGAGTTTGGGTTAAACATTGGATTTATCCAATATGGGTTAAATATTGGGTTCATCCAATATAAGTTAAACATTGGGTTTATCCAATATGGGTTAAACATTGGGTTCATCCAATATAAGTTAAACATTGGGTTTATCCAATATGGGTTAAATATTGGGTTCATCCAATGTGGGTTCAACATTGGGTTTATTGCATAAGAGCTAAACATTGGATTTATCCAATATGGGCTAAGCTTTATTCAATACGAGTTAAACATTGGGTTAATCCAATATGAGTATTCGACCGACAATGCAGCCACACCATTATGTATTCTTCTGCTAATGTGGTTGTATTTTTAGGCATTGTAAAAAAAAATTGAAAAATATAGAAGTTATTAACATACGTGTTAGACACGCTGCTTGCCCAGTGAAGAATGTTAAAATTATCTCACAAAAGGAAAAAATATTATGTTGTTTTGGAAGGTATTACAATTGGAATGAATGTTATGAAATTCTTACATAAAAAGATCTATAGAAGAAAAGATAGCAATACGGATATAAAAAGATAGAATGAAATGTAACAATGCAAAAACATATGTTTTTTTTCCGCGGGTAATAACTCTTGCATGTGTAGATACATGTGTTATATTCTGGCGGCGATCAGAAGAGACTGAAAGGTGTGACATTTTAAGTAAAAAAAAAAAGAACATGACATGGTCCCCGCTGCCTTTATTGCTTTTAAGTGAAATTTTGCATTTAACATATTAAAATTTATTTCAATTCAAATTACAATTTATAAATTAATTATTTAAAAAAAAATTCAGTCTAATTGAATCCGACATTTACCTGTTGACTGTTACCAGTAGAGTGCGGAATAACTTTTCTTATCCTTTCTTATCTTATGATATTACAAATATACTTTGTTACGATTAAGTTTTATTTCTATTATTTCTTTTAGGAGAAAACCTAGTATTATTTTTTATATCACATTACGTACTCTTAGGTTTAATACGTTAAAGTATGTTACACTGCTGTGCAAAAGTGTAATTATTAAAGCCATTTTATAAGCCTTTTGCACGCAACTGTACTTGTACCTATTCTTATATCATTTCTATATCCACATTTATTTCATAGATAATCTCTTATTTTTTTTTTTAAAGTTTATACAGTCGTTAATAAAATTAATTTTAAAAGTGAAATTAGTTTAGTTCCGTAGAGATTTTAATGTTGGCTGTGTGGTGTGTTCCTTAAAAATAAAACTTGACGTTCAGTTCAAAGTTATTCGTAGGCAAGAAAAGTATTGTCCTTATAAAGGAACGTTGATATATGTTATTGAATGCACAAATTCTTGATTAGAAAATGTTTATGAACATTGTATCCTAGTATAAAATTAAGTGTAATAAACCTGACATATAATAAGACGGATACTAACCATTGCGTTTTTTTATAAAAGATATGTGTTTGTTTTTTTCTTCCCGACAGAGTTCCACAAAAGAAAATAGTATTTGACACAAAAGAAACTTGCACAGCGACCAGGATTTAAATATATTATGTGATGGCAAAGACAAATAAATTGTGGCGTATTTTAATTTTGATTATCACTTGTTTTTTTCAAAAATGTAAAAAAAAATCTATTGAAAAGCCAAATGTCAAATGGTTCTCAAATTTAAAAAAACTTGACATCAGTGCTTGACAGTATTGCAAGATATGTCTCCTAGAAATATTATGTTCACTTGCCAATGACTGAATATAAATTTTGATATTAACTGGAGTCCATTCGAAAAGGAGACAATATTCTATTCTTTTCTATGCTATTATATTCAGTCGTATTTCATTGAATGCATAGTTTACAAAGGACCATTTAATGAAAGTATTAATTAAAAGTCTAAATTCTAAAATCTATTAAAGTCTGTGGTCTCAATACAGTTAGTTAATCTGTTTTTTTTTTGGTTCTTAGTCCATAACTCCATACCGAGTAAAAAAAAATCGCGAAACTTTTCCCGCGAAAAGCGTTTCAAGAAATAGCAGGAATTTTACAAAAATACAACGAATCAGTTCGATATAAGTTAAGGTAAGTTCACACTATACCAAGCCAAAGAAGGATGAAATCGTTTGCATTGTAGCGATGTTACTTTAGTTATTAGTTAATTTTTAGTTTCAAACGCTTCGCTCGCTAACGGAGTGGTGACACGACAATGTTATGCTTTTAGTAAGAATATTATGAAATTTGAAAATAGACATGACTTTTCGATTTTGATTAAGGTTGCTCTAGCGTATTTGAATGGATGATGCACAGACTTTTCTATGTTCTGTGGTTCTAATTCAAAAGAGATTTTATGTTTATTCAAATTCAAATTGTTTTATTCATTACAAGATACACTCTTAGAAGATTGTGTTTTCTTAATAGTTCCTTTGTAGCAACAACTGGGCGATGTTTGTGGTGTCATAAGCACCGCTTTAAGTAGTAGCTTTTTATATAACCGACTTTGTATTATTCAACTGTATGAATGTTTATTACAATTAAATGCTTATAATATTATTTACCTTTTATTTCAAAAATCCTACTAAATAGCAATTGATTCGTATTTCAATATCGATTTTAGAATGATTCAAAATTATTAGTAACGATGTCTAGATTTAATTTCTTTAATACGTAATATGGCATTTGAACGTAACATCACGCCTGTATTCCCCGAAGGGGTAGGCAGAGGAGTGTAGTACACCCCCACATTTCACCAGTTAC
>DWEM01000150.1:0-23645 GCA_018245935.1 Agara belti belti
AGTTACTTGATTAAGTAGCTATCTATTCTAAAAAATGAATATTACTTATGAAATATACTCAAATTCAAATTCAAATTGATTTATTCATTATAAGGTACATACATAGACTTATTGAAGGTCGTGTTTTAGTCATCTTAATTACTTTGGCTTTGTGTGCCCCTCAGATTATATATACTTATATGGCATATCAGATATTAACAGATAATTGATTTATTTTGCGAGCTCATTAAAAAATCGCCTACTTTTCAAGAAATATACATAGCGCAAGGTAACGCCACTGTCATTCATAATGGAATCGGGCTCGGTTGTATCCAATTTCACCGGGGGTTCGAACAAATTTGCATACATGGATCCCCAAAAACCTATATTTAGACAATATATTATTAATCTTTAATTTACTTTATTAGCGCACGCTCCCCTATTTGCTCTGCGCGCCCTCGCCCTAGGGATTTGTAGGAGTGAGCGAAAATTTAAATTTGAATGACCCTTACAATTACCTATAACTTTAACGATTTTACGACGTACGGATCCATTTGTATATCTACCTCTTATTAATAGGTTCATAAATTTTTTGACACGACTCTGTGTTAACATAACTCTTATAACAATTCAACATGAGAGGGCCCGTGGACAGTGGAACAATAAAAAGATTGAAAACAACAGTATACATATATCCGCAGTTGCTTCATGATGAAATAATTGTTAGAAATTTAAAGTACATTGTTTTGTTTGTGATTTTTTAGGATTACCTATTATATAGTACTCTAGCTTTAAACCATAAATAAATATTCTAGTACCTATTAATACCTTTTATTGTAATGTCTACTTACTATCACGGAAACTCAGCGTAATACCTACATCCATGCAGTACGAATACACTACTTATTAGGCATGTTCAAATGCTTTTCAAGGAACGTTGAACACCAAGGAAAATAAATTCTACTTGCGTTATTTTTGTATGCAAATATCCCCCGAGTAACGAGTAGAAACTGCATGCAATTTAAAAGAGGCAGTCCGTTGTAGATTAGGCGGCACTGCCAAAAAGATAGTGCAGAACGGAGATTAAGAATGAATAGTCAAACGAGTGCATTTGCAGTTTGTGGTAAACAACGCTAACTACAAAATGTAGATTGGCTGGTGAAACGTACATTCGTAATCATGTGAAGAAAAGCCTTAACGGAATTAATTTGAATTTACGAAAGGAAACATAGACAAGTAAAATATCTACAATAGTAATACGAAGTGAGTTTTATCCAAGTAGCCTATTACCTAAATTACCATTTTAGTAAGTAAGTAAATAAGTAAGTATGTAAGCTAAATCGTATAGTACTTGAAAATACGGCATTTTGAAGTGCCTACATAATATTTTACAGAAATACTACTTATATGAAGTACCTAAATTAATTGTAATATTTTTTTTGTATTGTCGCTAATCAATTCAGAGTTATTCCAACACAGACTAAACAAAAATAATTTTATTATTCAGAACAATAAAAAAGACCAAACTTTGTGTACAATAACGAAAAATAAGCCTTTGGATGTAATCGTAAGAATGGCGACAAATTCTTCAAATTCATAACAAGTTCAAAAGGCAACTCATTAAGTTACGCCCAAAGAAATGTTAGGCTTGTAATCAGCTTGCTGGCGGCGATTAAGACGCACAAACTTGAGCCGGCCCTGAGACAACGGCTTACATGGAGCTAGAAGCAAATCCCATTTCGGATGAGGTAATATAAAATTTAGAAAAGGCCCCTATCGTTTGCAACTAAATGAAGGCCCCATTATTATGAAAAACGGATAAATTAATCAGAAGATTGCTTGGCTATTTCAGTACACTCTTAATGATATCAAAATATTTATGGTACATGATGATGATAACGAAAATTGATACATAAACATAAATGAATTTCATAAATATGGACGAATAAAAAAATTCAGTCTTTTGCAAAGAATAATTTTAGAATTACTCAATTTTTCTACGGAGGCACTGTTATGCCGTATCCAAATCTTGCTCATTCTACACGTCGTTCTTGCGACATCCCCTCTTATTTACCGAAAACTTTTCCATCGTACCTAATTTATTTTCCGACTAAATCTTATAAGGTCTCGCGAGCCGTCCGCACGCAATCTCAGTCAAATGTCGACTTTTTGATAACAACGTTATAATAAATGGGCAAACGTATTTTATCCAACCTCTTTACTGGAGGTTTTATGGCGCTGCGAGATAGTTTTTAATATACTTTCCTTTGAGAATACGTTTAGTGCACGCTCATTCAGTTGTTATTTCTTTGTTTCTTAATCTGAAAATGGAAACGTTGCGTTCACGTTATCAAATAAAAAGCCAACATTTTGTTGATAACACATTGTAAATAAAACCGTGGTAATAATTTCCTCGAAGGAAACTTTTATGGCACCAACTTCATGAGGTGAATAAATGATTTATGTTTATAAATAAATATAACAAACTAAAACATAATATGCTTGGTATAATTTGTTGCTACGAAAGAAAGAATTCAATACCTCACCAATGAACGTAAAAGTCATTGTCACTACAATTGAACATAATTGAAAAGCCAGAACATCAGAAGGCTTTGAAAAACTTTGAAGTGTTTCCATTTCTAAATTGAGCCACTTTAAAGGCCACTAAAGTCTCAATTACCGATCCATTGTTTCAAGAGAATTGCCAAAATATACTCGACGAATCGAAGGAAAATTTAATCATACCGATAACAATTATACCAACAGCGGTTCGCTTAAAATTTCTAACAAGTGCAACCAGAATTTCCAGAGCAAACCATTTAAATTAGGCCCAATAACTTGAAAACTGAACGAAAAGGGTTTACAGACTAGTTTCCCTATAACAGGTTAAACTACAGACAGTAGTCGACTTACTACACGTACATATATTGTACGTGATTAAAATATAATAATAACAATAATAATAATTTTTGAATGCAAAATAAAATGGATTACCCAATACTAATAAAAGATTTTGAAAACAATATATTAGACATTTATGGTAATATATTATGAAATTACTGTACTCTATTTGTAAAAATGAGTTTACCATACTTTACCGTACGTCATTGTGAATAATTTGTGCCTATGTTATGTTTTAAATTGTTTCCTTTCCACATGAGTATACACTATATTCGGTCGCCGCATGTACTTCTCACTCCTAGGTCTGCTTGAAAGTATCCCTCAATGAACGATAATTATGCACAAAATATGGTACGTTAGTTTAAACTGCCCGGGTAAGGAGGAAATCCTCGAGGCCCGAATTCCCCACGCGTGTGCGCCGTTAGTGCCGACGCGTGAGAGGACAACGTAGTAGTAGTAGTAGTAGTAGTACGTTAGTTTACCATCGTTAAATTCCGGTGGTAAAGCAGCCACCTTAACCAGGAGTGTTCCAATTAGTTTGCTGTTATTTTTCCATTTCGTACGACGCCGCGGAAACGGGGTCGCGGCAATCGATCATAATACGAATTTTCAAAGGATAGAAATGTTTTAGGGATTCAACGGTTCGGGTGAATTTTGAACGGGGTTCGCGCCGAACTTTCTTAGTTCGAACAAGAAAAAGTTCGCGTTCAAAATGAAAATGGCTATTTCATCACGATTATTAGAACGGTAGTTTTTTGAATAATTTTTTTTTCTTTTTTTTTTGAACCATTGCGGGAATTCAATTAGTGATTTGACTTGAACTTGAACCCACGAGCTATTGCGGACTTTACAGATGTATTTCAGTTGAATTCAACTGTTAGAATTTGAAATATGTAGTACCAAAATGACTTTGATTACTAACTAAATGTTCTGTGTAAAGTCGGTCACGTTTGTCTGTGGTCGGCATTGCAATGGGTCAATGCTCTATGCTCGTTTTCTGGGCTCATGGTATAGAAAAAATGTCCACAATGTCCTTTTATAAAATCATAGTATTTGTGCCTTAAAAACTACCGCAAAATTACTTAGACAAATAAAATGAAATAAAAATACATTAATTTTTGGATAATTGTTTCTCTTTATAATAGAGTTGCAATAGTACATATATGTAATTATATTATAATTAATATGTGATCTGTTTTCTTTCCTTCCTATTAAAAAAAAACTGAAAGTATGTCACCGGTGCAAAGACTATTTGATTCACCTTAATGAATGGCAAACTCGAATGATTGATTACTTCAATGTTAATTGCCTAAACATTTGTTC
Source organism: Agara belti belti (assembly GCA_018245935.1). Taxonomy (NCBI): domain Eukaryota; kingdom Metazoa; phylum Arthropoda; class Insecta; order Lepidoptera; family Hesperiidae; genus Agara; species Agara belti. The sequence continues at coordinate 4,204 of DWEM01000150.1, forward strand.
GGCCATCGTGTTCAAAGAATGGCTTATAATACTTCAGTTTGTAAACTGAAAATGGTAACCAAGCTGCTACGCGAGAATTTGAGTGTTTTCGTTTAATTTACTTCACGAGTAGGTACTGAAGCAATTTCAGTAAAATACCGATTGTATTCTGAATTGGCCTAATTTCTAAAAGAAAATCAAATGTTTTTTCTCGATGTTAACTTAAAAGCTAACTTTAACTTTAACTGTGCTATTTAAAATTTCAAAATTTATACTGAACGAGGATCGTGAAGAATTATCTATTTTCAATTGGTGTGTATCATATAATTATTTTTATATAGTGCAGTTTTATATTGTCACATAAAGATAAAAGTGATATATTAAAAAGCAATTCCTCCCTTCCTTCATCGTCCCCCAGAAAACGTAAATGCTCACGAACATTGATATTATGCAGTCAAGTTTCTGTAACACCTTAACGTGACGTATCTCGACACGCCAGCGCTGCGGGAGTTCCCAAATATTACAAATAAAAGTATTATTATATTATTTCATTGTCGTATTATATTTTGGATTACTTTCATTTTCGTGGCACAAAAGTTTTTTAATCGCAATCGCGCGCGCTAATATGTCACGCAATGATATCGGGGGTTCGCGATAATCTTGAGTAATTACAACAACATTTATGAATAATTCACACTTTTAGATCAATGATATAGAAGACAAGCCTCGAGGCTTGTAATTAATGAAGTTTTAATAAGGGTCGTGAATAATTAGAAGTTTTATATGAAAAAGTGTAGATTCGTACTAAACCAGGTGTCGCCCGCGTGGTCAAAATAATTTATTTTGTTCACACGTCATACAGTTATTGAGCTCGTAACACCATCTATAGCCCTTTTTTGATTTAAACGCGTTTACCAGTTTAAATAAGATATAGTTCCGCGAAAAAAATAACCTATATCAATCTCCAGCCCTTCAATTACCTCCATAACTTTAATAATAAGTTTAAATAAATAATTATTATAACATCTGCAATAGTGGAACAATAAAAAAAATTTAGGACTACCTCTCTCGAGGCCATCAGATTTTAAATTAGGCATAGCCTATAGGCATTTTCTGGGCAAGCGTGCAACATCCTAGACTGCACCTGATTTGTCACTTCTAACGCCAGCCAATGTTACAATAAAAATGAAACTATTGATAAATGACACATGTAAATTTCTAAATGCATGCTCACTTAAGTTTTACTCACGCTTGCCCAGCAATTATCGACACTTGGTGGGAATCGAACCCACAACCCTCAGTTCTGTAAAGGTCACCAACCATTCGACCAACGAGGTAGATGGGCATAAAAAAAACATTTGTAATAAATAATTAATTTTCTTTCACATTTCTGCTGAAAGAAATCACCGTCGTTGAATTATGCCACTTAGAAATAATTTTCACATCGACCTGTGTTATTATGAAGGGTGTAAATAGTCACAAGGGGCCTACGCGTTCTAACTCGGTCCTAGAGGATCAATTACTTTATTTGTGACTAATTCCAACAACAACAGTCCTATTTGAAACGGATATCGTCACAAACTGTAGTGTCTATCTAATCTCTTAAATACTCGTATATATAACTCAAAGGTGACTGACTGACTGACATAGTGATCTACGAGTATCAACGCACAGCCCAGACCACTGGACGGACCGGGCTGAAATTTGGCATGCAGGTAGATGTTATGTCGTAGGCATCCGTTAAGAAAGGATTTTGATCAATTCTACCCCCAAGGGGATAAAATACTTCTTAACGCGAGCGAAGCCGCGGGCAAAAGCTCGTTAGGATATATGACTACTTAACTGTAGATTGTAAGCCGGTTTTAATTTCATAACTTAAAAAATAAAATGTTTAAAGGATGCAAAATATTTTTTTCATCATCCATTGTCGTAACAAGAACCGAACAGAGTTAGTGTATGATTGATATATTTTTTCAATCTTAGCAACATAGCAGTAAAGCTATTAGAAAAGAACATTTCGAGGCTAATGCTAAGTTAAAGTTAAGTGACATTGGCATGCATCGAAACTCCATGCTGATGGCAATTCATGCTTGAAAGTGTATATGGACATAAACAAGCGTCTAATTCATAATCGTTTCAAAAAAACAGCGACGGGAATGCCACCTTTGACTTTTTTATATCCAACGGTCGGGTGAACAATATCGTAATGGCGGGTTGACCGGGCGACGACAGTTCTTATGACACCCCTTATCCGCGGGCACACGCAATGTGCACCCTAAACGAATTGAACTACCACGTAAGGCGAAACTACAAGCGCTTTTATCGCTGAGGGGTATGATCACCAAATGCTACACTGTCCATCACTACCATTGATACAGTATGTAGGCTCGATTTACATTATGTCGCTGCAGCGCTGATTGGTTACTATATTCATTTGTAAACTTATAATTCTAAGGCTATAGGTACATGTAGATGAATGCTTGTCGTAAAATGTGAGTTCATGCACTGTATATAATGACGAAGGTGTTCTCGCCGTCGTACAGGACATACTATTGTTCATATCCATTTTGTTTCTATTTATTTACATAATATCAGTATTTGAGGTAATTTCGCCTATATTGATTATCAAATGTTAGTATTTTTTAGTAGTTGACTACAAAAAAACTACGTAGAATTCAATTGTGCGTTCGTCGGCATTTTCAAATTTATGATTAATTCATAAAACAAATTCTACGCCATAATGTACCAATATGAATGTTGTATGCAATACTTTAATAATACGACTGTAGGAAACAAAAAAAAATATATATTTGTCGCTTAATTTTTTTATCGTTACTCGATGATTGTGAAGCGCAGTCCTACTCTGGCTTGTGTGTTTTTCCTATCTTAGGTAATAATGTGAATTGTTTATAGGGTAGGCCACGCAATGCGTGAATTCGTATCGGAGTATTTACGTATGACATTCGCTTACTTATCGTGTTTGAATAAATACGATCTGTTTTTTTTAAGTCACCGTTCGAGAATTAATATTACGATTGTATGAAAAATATCTATTTTGCGAACCATCGTAAAATCCTTAGTTCACCCATGACTTTTCAAATATTATTATTGTAATAGCACACGATATGTTTGCCCCATTTTCATGGTTGCTTCAGAAGTTTATTTTTCGGTTCCTGTTCGTAATTTTTTGCGGTAGAGCCTCTTATTAGGACGCCAGTTATCTGTCTTGCGCTGCCACGTCTTGTCTTGTCATTTTTTTTGATACATTAAGTAAAATTGTTGTATTAATTAGTTCCTTTTTTGTTTACTATACGTACGTAGATAGACTTAAGATGACTTTATTGTACTTAGATTTAAGAACAACTTAAACGTAAAGCAAGTTATTCTGTCCCATAAATACAATGTGTTCAAAACGTGGTACGTATGTAGACAGAGATAAAGTTGGAGGTGGCGTCATCAAGTAAGAGGCCACTATTAAGCCATAAAAAGTATACGCTCTGCAAGGCAATGTAACGACGAGCAAACTTTATGACACTCGTATGAGTGCACTGCCTCCATATTGAGTTATAAAAACAAATGTAATACCATAGTCGCTGTTAAAGCGGGATCTTAATAATAAATTTTCAGCATTTGAGCACAACTATAGTTACAGTTATAACAGCAGTAACAGGTTTAGATTTTAGTCTCTTATTCCCGGGTGCTAGGGTTCAAATCTTATCGCGTACGTCTTTACAAAGTTATAAGCGTTTCAGATTAAATATCACATGCTATAAAGAACGTAGAAAATAATCGTCAATAAACCTTCGATGTTTACATTTCTCCATAATATTCTCCAATATAATGGAATATTTTTTTTCAATCTGAGACGACGCCCAGGTACCCGTGACATGATAAAAGGGTTAAAAATGGGCAGATTAATTCACCAGATAATTAATTGTAATTATAAACTGCTTAGGTAAATATTAGTTCCGGTTGCACCTAGCATGATTTTAATAAGACTGACAAGCTGGTAGTAACTAAATGGTAGCTAGTAATAAAGAAATCCATAATTTTTAAGTTCAATTACATTTTTTATGAAGACGGTAACAGAGAAGTGTGTAGCCCAGTGGTAACTAAACTGAATTATAAAACTGGTTATGATAGTAATACTATTAATCTTTTCAAACTAACAAAATAAGCCAAACAAAATTATAGCACTTATAGTGTAATTTTTTTCTCCGTGCATTTTGGGTCATAAAAGGTCGGAGCGGTGAAGTGAGTATTTTGCTCTCTCCCACTCACGGGCCTTATGGGCGGGCATAGTGATGCGCATTATTGTTGTCATTAAGCGTTATCGATAGTGTATTTAGTTTTGTCATTATGCGGGTTTTCGATAAAAATGAAAGAAAAATAGGCAAAATTGATAATCAATTCTATATCGAGCTAAAAACTTTATTACCGAGATACCAAAACGTGAACCGTAGAAATTCAAGCACATAATACAATTTACTCCGATGAACGTAAAACGAAGGGGCCATAATGACAAAATATTGCGACTCCTTATCAGGTTGATTTAAACCGCTTTTACCTCAAAAGCCATTAACTTCATGAAAGGAAACTTTTGAAGGCGCACAAGTCTAGATTTTCCCAGCGATACTCGCCGCTTGTAAGGGTTGGGTTTTGAAGTTTGATTTCGGTATGCAGATAAACAAATGGGTTTTTTGTGTAACTGCTGTTTAATGCTTTCTTTACATTTACACTCCGATGGGATTTATGGTCATTTGTAAACTAGGTAATGAAAAGTTTTATTGTATTTTAAATGCATTTAATAGTGCGAAAATATTATTTAATACATTCTCATGTTTTTAGTTCAACCTATTTATTTTGATTGGATTGGATTCACTTCTGTAAATCAAGAATATAATATTAGATTCAATATAGAAAGATATTTACAGATCACTTGTTGTAAGACTATAACAATTTGCATCAAGCGCGTTGGGTTTTCGTTTCCAGCAGTTTCGTTGCTATAAAATAACAATGCTTACTTATGTTTTCGATCATTGGGAGAGCGAATGCTTATAAGTACACAGTAAGTTTATTATAGCTTCGTGTTTGGTAACTGGATCGTCAATTTATAAAGCAGTAGCAAAATAAACGTTTAAATGTTTTAAAAACGATAAATAACAATGTCGTACCCAGTCTATCAAAACACTTTCAAATTACATCATAAATTATTTGGCCAAGTCTAAATATAATATATGTACTTTGTAGCATACATTTTTTTTTTATTCCATTGAGCATGTCACTCAATGTTTTTCAAACAACAAAAATGTACAATAATAGAACAGAAAAGTAAACAAACGATTTAATAGCCAACTTCAGTAGACTTTTGAAGAAAATCGGGACAAATATGCCGCTGTAAATGGAAGCAAAAAAAATGTTACAGTTACGAAAACGTACCTCGAAAATCGTTTGTTGGCGGTCGTTACGAAAAATTGAAATAATGGAACGAGCAATATCAGTCCCCATCCGGCTGATGTAGGCGGTTTAAAAACTGCAAACAAAACAGATAGGCAAGTGGACGTGTGGATAAATGCTGACAGAAAAAAAAAACCATTAAACGAGGACTTTTAATTAAATGTAAAGTAAACAGAGACAGCCACCACGTAAATTATGAGCGAGGGCTTTATGCCAGCGACCAGCCGGCAAATTATATTGGGAACAAGTAAAAGGCTAATGAAGCGAAAAATCACCTCGTTGTTATTTTGTACACTTGCACTGAAATTGTCGGCTAACATGATAACATAACATTGGAAGCTCTATTTCCTATATAATGAGATTTCTAACACGTATAGAAATCAGCAAGCTCATGCGTCCATCCTCTGGCTTTGTATAAAATGGCCAGAAAACATTGGTAAATGATAAATGGTAAACGGCAATGGTAAATATCGACTGTCGCCTATAAAGCCCTTTTTATCGGGTCGGAGTGGAGCTCTTTTTGGGTCTTCCTTGAAGAATCCCATTACTCTTCGAATCTATTAGCTTTCATTAATGAAACCAAATTCTCCAAAGAGTCAACATCTAGGAATCAAATTGCTATTACCTAATAACTCTATAGTCTCGTTTAGTCTTTATTGGACTTTACCATTATGAGTTACATATAATTTTAAATGCAGGGGTATGTCACTGACTATTATATTTAGTATCTTTTTTACCACGCTTTGAGTAAGGTTCCTCTGATAAACGCAGCGTTCATCTTGGCAAACACGAATTACATCCAGATGAAATCAAACAAACCACCATAAATAAATTCCTTGCCTATTAAGGCAATAGTAAATTAATAGCGAACTCTAAACAAGGCTGAAGGCACAAACAACCAGTGCCCCAGGTGGACGTGCCTCAAGTCGTAGAGCTCAGCCTGTACAAGGAAATAAAAAAGGTTCCTCTGATGGTTAGGGCTCTCTTCTGTTTTTGTAGGTGGCTTGAAGCATACTACACCATACTGTTCCATTGCGGTTTGGTATCTATAATATTCCTATTTCCTATATCCGCATCACATACCTTCCATTATAACTAGTGATGAACAATAATTTTCACTTATTTATTTATCCTTTATTGTTTTACATGTACAACGAGCGGACTTAACGCCTATTAACATTCTGAATGAATCAAAAAATCTCCTAAATTATTTTTACTTATTGGAAAGATTTAACGCGTGTGTGTGTGTTCTAAAGATATTACGAATTGAAAACGTCAATCGAAACAAAATTAATTGAAAAATTAACGCCGCCGCGCCGCCACTGGAATAGCAGGGAGGAGTCGGCACCGAACATCGAACCAAACATTGGAGGTAACAGGTTATAAAAGTAAAATGTAGGAGTATGTGTAAATAAAATGGATAAAGTAAGGTAAAGAAAAGTAAAGCAAAGTTTATGCACATAACTAAAAAATCAATAAATAATTATTGTAGCATAAAGTATTTACATATTTTTTGAATTTATAAAACGCATGTGTTAGAGCAAAATCACAAATTTTCGAGGTTCTATTATAATGCTTGCCTGAATAAAACAGAATACTGACCGAGGTATAATTTGCAATAAGGTTATAGAAATAAGTTGTATATTCTATTACAGGGGAAGATGACATAGTGAAGATATTTACAGATTTAGAAAAAGTTCTGTGCAATCTATTTTTGGGGATGGCCAAAAGTTCAAACACAAAATTAATAATCAATCATTTTATTACTTCTTATTACAATCTCAGATATCGTTGTAACAATATTTTTTGATTTCACCTGTCTTACTCCATAACCTCCAGAATGTCGCCGTTCCAGCGATCTCTTTTGTTTCAGCGCTCCTATCACTCCTACGTATTCCTGCCAAAATTATATCGATAGTTTCAAGACGTATTAATCAGTATTCCATTACAATAGATATTTACATGTTTAGTAATGCAAATTATATTTGAATATAAAAATGATTTGAGCATATTAAACACAATATAATTATAACTAAAATAGATACAATACACGTATCAAGGTGATTGATGTATATATACCATTACTTTTTAAAATCCTCCACGAAGATTATTCATTAAACAGTTCAAATACCAAAATTTATGTGCCCTAATTAAATATTAAATATGTATGTACTAGCTATTTCCGATGGATGTAAGGGTTAAGATTACCACTATTTCTATAACAACCCTAACACTATTAATCCAATGAAAAGTTTATGTAAAAAAGTTATATGTAATAATTTTCTTTCTGTAGCTGGATCGTCATCTTGTAATGAGTAAGTCTATGTATATATGACGATGATGATAATACATAGAAACATTTGGAGCCAAATTGGAAATTTAGTAAAATCAAATGATTTCAGCTTCCATTTCCCACTCGCGAGCTCCCTCTGTGGCTGTTTTGAGTATCTACATATTAACCGGGTTAAGGTTACCCGGACCTGGCAACAAAGTAGGACCTAAACTTGACCTGGACGCGGCACAGCCTTGCCCCATTTGCTATGACCTGACATTTATCTGTACCAGTACAATTTGAGTGCACCCGTAGGTACTGAAAGGACTCTTGTCAGATTTATTAAAAAGAACAAAACGTCATCAATTTGTTGACGTGTTAGTTTTTTTTAATCCATTATGAGAAAAATGTTCCATTAATTTATTTATATATAACGTTTGTTTCCATTTATTATATTTTTTTTATTTATTATTACTTCTTCAGTATATAAAATTTTAAACATATGATTCTTTTAGCCTGTGGCATGAAAACTGATTGGGCGTAGACAAGAAAAACTATCTCTTACGCTTCGACGTCATACACTAACAGATAATATTGTTATCATAGAAAGGTTTATATATTCTTTAATAATAAATATATCGTTCATTTGTTAAAAAAAAAAATATACGGCCTTTATTATTACTATATTAATGTAATTTAACTTTCTAATTACTAACATTTATGTCAGAATATGCTTTAGGTAAAATGAAGATCTTGGAGCGGTATAGAAACTTAATTATGTAGTAAGTTATATTTTTTAATTATACACTAACGTATACATGGAAAAAAAAATTATACAAATTGTTTTATTCATTACAAAATATAATGTGTACATACATATAATGAACCTCATAGATCTTCGTATCCATCATTCATTAGCTTTGGACGTCTTTCTATCTATTTATTTTTATTTAACAGTTTTAGTACACTGGAAATTTTATGTATGATAGGTCGGAAAAAGACCGGCATATAAAAAAATAATTCGAACCAGTGTTTTAAAAAAGAAAACAACGGTTACTGTCACTGTCATCGATGTTTCGAGACACCAAAACTGCACTCAACACTAAATAGCAATATTACGTGATGACTTTTCCCTGGACGACTTCAAAATCTTCAAATGATGTGGCCTAAGTTCTCTCGAGTCCGACATTATCTGCCCCAACGGTCCGAGGAAACATTTGAAACAAACAAAAAACGTCAGACTGAAGACCCTGAAGACCCTCGACCCTTGCACTATAATCCCATTAATATAACATACGGATCATCGAAGCGGCGAGAAATGTTGTTGCCTTTCCAAGACTTTTGTTTACAAAAAAGATAATAGAACCGCACCACTCGTTCAGAACGAAGACATTTCGACACTGCAGATTTCAGCGGAACGCTTCGCGTGCAACGCGTGCTGGCTACACCCTTGACCATGCAGCCGTTCTAGCCACTTGCGATATTGCATTTGAAGGAAATTTTCAAATTCTTTTGTGGCACCAAAACTAGACCGCCTGGGGTACGGGTACTCATATAACGCGACAAATAAAATTTATATGAGACACACGAGTGCTTCTTTGTCTCAACAAAAATATTTTTAACGTGGGCGTTAATCAGTAGGTGTTTCTTAACGTAGCCGAGTCTTTCACTCATTTCTCTCTTCTTACGTATTTTGTGCGTGTTATTTAGTTCGTTGGTAGTTGTCGCAATGCCTAAATCGACCGACCATGTGCCCGAGTGGTTATGAAATTTTATTGATGCGTAGTTAGATGAAAATGTTTGGTGTTACCTCAAAATATCCGTGAACAAACTCAAAAATGCTTAAAGAAAGTATTCCTGACACAGATTTCGAATGTCACGCGAAAATTTTATTACAAAGGACGCCCATGAACAATTTAAGTCGCAATTATTGAAACATCAGCTTTTTCTTTAGAAAAAAGGATGTATAGTTGTATACATGTAAGCTTCCTGGTTGAATTAAACTGCCTGTATGTGTAATTACGTCGTTTAAAGAGTTTTAATAAATTCTCAAATCAATACGCGTTGGAGCATTTGTAGAGTTCAAGGTGGAACAGGTAACCTTCAGACTATTTTTCAACGTGTATGATTAATCCGCTGCGATTTATTCCGCTTTGCACCGCTCGGTAACCCCTGTGAACAATGTTATAACATTATTTCGCTTACTTGTAAACAGAATAGTATTGTTTTCAACAAGAACTACGTTATCGACTGCTATAGTTCGTTAATTGCAGAGTTAATTCATGAAGAATTCATTAGCATGTTCCTCTATCGACAAGAAATATAGTCTCTGATGGCCACTTGAAAGAAAACAGCCACACAAATCCAGACTAACTACATAGACACCCATTTACAGTATTTCTTAATATATTGTCCGTGTCGTGGTAAAAAGTGTCTAAGTATGTATTATTTATGGAAAATTTATTTTGTATTAACACAAACGATATTAACTTTACTTAAACAATTATTTTCCGTAATTCTTACATCTTCCTAATGTATATTGAAGTAGGCGACTTATGGGGTCGTCATTCAATCGTTTGATTTTTTGACACAACTTAGCTATAAATAATAAAAATGTACAATTTCGTAACATAGTAACATTATGTTACGCGTTATCATGCGATACGATGATGTATGTTATATGTTATATATGAAATATGTAGTGCAGCAATAGCACGATATGATTACAGCCTCCCATCTTGGAAGTACAGGTTCGAATCTCTGAAATATAATTCTAACTTTACACAGCTATGTGAATTTTGAAAATAAATAGTACATTTTAACAGTCGCCAACGTTGAAGGACAACATATCCAGGAAAATGGAAGATTCTACATGGTCTCTAAGACGTATGCCACCCCAAAACTAATCAGAATCTCACTCCTCATTTAGTTAACTACAATCATTTAGAGTTCAGATACAGAGTGTTTTGGATGCGTTACAATTTATGAAAACAGTCATTTTATTAAAATTTTATTCGAGCCGGGCTACAGTCACAAGTGGAACAAATGCATTCCGTCCACACAGGGTAGAAGATCCGTACAGCGCATGCGCGGGATACGCGCGTGTGTGTGTTGAACCAAGGACCGGCCACCCTCCCCATCCCCTAGCCGATCTAACCTTTGGCATTTAGCCCACCCACGCTTTCTGCGCGGCATCTGCTGCGTAGAAACACCAACTACGCAGTACGTTCCAGAAATATTACTTATGTACTTGGTAAAATTATAACGACTAACACTACTGAATACCTTAAGGATATCGATGCAAAACTTATGTGTATAATGCCGAAAGTCTAATTATGTTTCTAATTTATTTCTTAACAAATCGTCATAGATTCTCTTAGATTGCATAACATTTTACAACAATTACACCGAAATCAAAGTGGTTGTCACTGCGGAAACAATGAATTTCATCGTAATATGACAGTAAAAATAAAATCTTAATGTAAATCATAAAAACGAATAAACTCAAGTCAGCGTGAAAGAAGCTGATCACAATTAAAACATTTTTTTGTTAGGATTTCAGTTTCTATTCCAGCTAGTTTGAAATGTAGTAATCAATGTGGTGTGAATAATAATAATGCTTTTTTTCACCGAAATTGAAATTGGAGTTTGAAATATAGAGACAGATGACACATCCCGTATAAATGAGCACATGTAAAATATATTTCCCTGCACAATTCTACACAAGAAGTCATGATTACTAAAATGACACAAATAATGTACATTCAAATTTATCTCTAATCATCAAATTATTTACTCTGTACACTTGTTATGTGTACCGCCATCTAGTGGAGGAGGACCAAATACACTATTACAACTCCGTGACAAACACGTCCAACTTTATACCGTGAATTACAGAAATAAATCAGTCAGATTTTTGTACTAAATAACGTACTATATGGTTTTTAAGAGACACTTTAAATGGCAATCATTAACTATACAAATACAGTACAGTACAGTAGGTACAGAAATATTTATAATGAAACAAACCAAAGTCGTTTTTAAAATTTAATGTAATATTTAGAAACAGTTTAAAGAGTAGATTTTTCGTTAACTTATTCTGAACAATAATAAAATATTATTAACCTAAAATAAAATGTCCTTAAATTATAACGTACCTTTATAGGTACGTTAGGTAGCTTTATAGCTACGTTATAATAATGTAACAAAGTCATATTTACATTGTTTCATAAATTTATGTGAACGAAGTTTTTGCCAAATTTTGGGCAAAAAATGGCAACAAGAATCTTACTACCCTATAACTCATCGATCGACCTGACATAAGCCTTGACATTTGAAAGGGGTAAGAGCAAACCACCGAACTACGCTCTGCTTTTATAGATTGGATATGACTTTTAGGTCTTGAATTATTACATATACATATGTATATATACATATACATATATCTATTAAAAGGTGAGTAAGTATGGAAAATTTCAGGGAAAAATATTAATAGCAACAATTTAATTTTTTCATATAAACTTCTTACCTGTCAAATATTTGATGTTAATAAAGACACGGACAAAACGTTAAAATTTCGTATGTCATTTCGTATGTTAGAAAAGAAAAATAAAATATCTGGTATATTGTTGTATTGGTATATTAATATTGAGCAGAACATTAGTAACATGACAAGTCTTTTTTATGATACTCACAATCTGACATAGAATTTATGTTTCAATTTATGTTTCTTTTTTAACAATACATATTATATTAGGAAAATGAAAATAATTATGCCTTGTCCATTTCGATGCTCCCCTCGGTGACACAACATAAAGTATTCAACAGCGCCATCTAGTAGCAAGTAGCATAAGTTTAATGTCTAGTTTTTAGTAATTAAATAATATATTCGTCACTAAATAGCAATATAATGTTGTACAATACGCTTGTTCAAATTTGCCCCTAACTCTCTATATTTTGAAAAACGTATTGGGAATTCATTTAAAGTAGAGTAGACGATGTTAACTTAAAGTGCTGACGTGATATCAACTTATTATGGCGATATTAACAATGTAATGTAAACTTCTATCCTAAACAGAGACCTAAAATAAAAATGTAATCAGCTCAAAGAGAGCCTACATTATATTTGAAATTTTTTCTATTATTAAATTAGTTTTCTTAAACGTAACTGGTGAAATGTGGGGGTGTACTACACTCCTCTGCCTACCCCTTCGGGGAATACAGGCGTGATGTTACGTACGTACTAAATTAGTTTTCTAATAGGGACTGCGCGGATTACTTTTGCTATTTGATAATAACAGGCGTTTATACAGTAACTGAATCTCTTATAACATAGTTATTGGCAAAGGGTTATGATTTGCAATTTATTTGAATAAATCAAATATAGCTAATTTCGTGTTCAAATTTTTAAGTTTTATATCTCCAGCATAATCATAATTGTTGGGAGAAACGCAGACATGCGCCGCGCCTAGTAAAAGTTAATCGCAATGTCGCACTAATACATGCGAGCGCGTCAACTTTGAAAAGTACTTTTGTTTCTACGTTTTTTTATAGTGTGTTAATGTAGTTGTTAATTAAGTTTAAATAAATAGTTTTCTACGGTTAATAGTCTTGACCTCTATTTAATTCATCAATAATTAGCAATTTTAGAACCCTAGAAGCCAATACCTTTGTGACGGTCTTTATATACTCTATACTAATACTAATACTCTATACCAGTGTTTTTTAATCTTTGGGTCTCGACCCCCAGGGGGGTCGCGAAGCCTTACTACGGGGGTCGCGTTCTACACTACAATATAAATCACGCGTTTTTCCCGTATGGGTAGGCAGAGACTATTTCTTTCCACTTGTAGATAAGTAAACATTCTCATTTAAATTAATACATTTCTGTCTATCTATGTCTTAAGGGGGTCGTGAGAATTTTTCATCCTGTAAAGGGGTCACGTATACAAAAAGATTGAAAACACTGCTCTATACTAATACTAATACTAATAATATTATAAAGAGGATAGATTTGTGCGTGTGTGTATGTATTTAACGAATAGGCTCAAAAACTGCTGGACCTATTTCAAAAATTCTTTCACCATTTGAATGCTACATTATCACTGATCAACATAGGCTATATTTATTACAGAAAAAAAAGGATCCTTACTAAAACGACAATAATGTAACCCAAAGTGGAAAAAAAATTGCCATAAATTTTTTTTCATCGCGAGCGCTGCGAAAACTATTGATGATAGAACAAAAAAATGTTCTACAATATTGAAGAACATATCAATATCTACAAAAGATGTCGCGATAGCGTATGTCTAACTATTGTAGTTATGTCTCTATAACTACTTTTTTACAATTTAAAAGTTAATGGAAATTGCGACCAAAATCAGACCAAGTTATCCGTTATAACTGATCCTTATCCAAATAATTCATTTCCTAAGCAAGACTGTTTCAATACCTATAAATTACCTTTTAGTTTATTCAAATCGGAAATTCCGTTCAAAAGGTATTACGAATTGAAAACGTCAATCGAAACAAAATTAATTGAAAAATTAACGCGGCGGCGCCGCCGCTGGTATACCACGAAGGAGTCGGCACCGAACATCTAACCAGACATGCTGTTACGGGAATTTTACGTATATGAGATTAAGTTATTATGGCATTATTATAATTGAACCATGGCAACGCGTGGCCAGGTCTTCTAGTTTAAATATATTACTTGTTTCTATAACATCCGGTCCCTGTCGAGCTTTATGCTTAGGTCCTGTTCAAAGATTCCTAGTCAGCATTTAAACTCTATATAAACCTATGCTTTAGCGTCCCTCATCAGTGTTTCTCCAATATTGTGGCGCCAACTTCACGAAAGGCTGCCCAAAATGCCATCGAATTTTTGTATTTCTGTAATAAATAAAACAATCTTTTTCAATTACAGTTTTTGTAAAAAGCAGTAACAGTTATCGTGGCAGCGGTGTTAACTGAATATTGTATGTGAATTATGAACTCGTAACAGTTGTGTGAAATTGTTAAAGGGGACATTTAAAATTTTTAATTAGAACGGTGATCTGAAGTTTTCAATGTATCTGTCTCGAGAAGAAAAAGAGTTGGCGTGTCATCGAAGTGTCAAGGTCGTTAAATCGCACCTTGTCGTCTTGTGACTGGTGACGTTGTGTTGTCTCTTATCGCCCGGGAATGCATCCCACAGCACCGCTCAAGTTACATTCTTGCAATTCAATAAGCGTTTTGCCATGTCGCTAAATTACAATATCGTATCAGATACAATTAAATAATATATCAATAAATTTTCATTTTATAAAAATTACCATAAAGAAAATTTCTTTTAAATTGCAAGATATAATGACCGGAACACGTTACAGTATGGTAAGTAGTGACAGTCTGCAAAACAAGAGGCGTAAATTTTTACTTTAAAGATTTATTTCGAAATGCTTTCCTTAATTTGTAGATTTCAAGATATTTAGCTGCATACACAATTAACCCGCGGCATCGGCTGCATGGACGTCGGAAAACGACAGGGTTTCCTATAATTATCAGATGGGAATGTATCTTGGAGATTGGTTATTATAATTATGCAGTCATGCCTATTTCTCGTATCCACCAGCTGCGGTCCTGAGCTTCTTTCGGCTCCTCTACTTAAAGTCGTTGTCCAGGCTCGTCTATTAGAAGTACTGTAGACCTGGCCTTCCTCACAAATTCGTCGTAGCAAAGCAGCTGTCCGAAGTCAGCTTCTCGCGCTCAATGGGACCATTACGTGGCCGATTGCGAGCCACTAAATTATTAAAATATCCAAAATATTTAATAAAATCGCTTTATATCAAAATAGCAGAAAAGTCGCGCCTACCGGTTTGTTATAGACATTCAAAACGAGTCACTCGTTTAAAGCGTGTCACTTAGTCGGTCAAAGTGCATATCTTATTTACTTCAATGTTGATGGACGGTGGAACTGACGGAGAATAAAACTCGTATATCTTGGCCAAATAATCCAGATACTGGATGATAGGGGAGATAACCTCTCCGACATCAGAGTGGAATGATGGATGGAGGGAATTAAAGGATATTCATCATTACATCAGAATGGAATGATGAATATAGAGGAAGCACGTCAGGTCTGTATTGTAATATTTGTTACTCGGCTTTGCTCTGTCTACCCCGTAAGGGACTTAAGCGGAGCCGAGAGCTGCCACCGAGCGAGCCGCGCATGCGTTCCAACAATAAAGGGGAGTCGAGTAATGGCGGTTCACGATGCGACGCAAAATAATCTACATTTACACCGATTAAAACAGCTTGAAAATATTACATGAATAGCTAATAATAATTATGGACGAAGAATAAGTTATCAGTGAATTTAACACAAACTTCTGTCTGCGCTTTATGGATCGAGTGAGTTCATTGCACTTTATTTTTTACTAATTATTTTCATTATTCACTATTACGTGTGATCAATGATTTGGCTGTGTCGGTATGGGAAAAAGGTGTTTTGTTAATATCCAATACGAGTTTATAGTGTAGCGTATCATAGTCCTTGTCATAGTAATTAACAGTACCTACAATACAATATAATATTCTTTGTTGTGCACACCATTACAAAAGAAATAAAGAAAAGGAATCTATACATGAAAGCTTAAACTGTTATACCATTGACGATATCTGACCTAAATGAAAAACATTATTATACTTACATACCAAGTATACTTACTTTACAGAAAACATAAATTAACTAAAAAATCTGTTAACATTCCAGGTTAAAGAATAATGTTGCAGTTACCAGTACGTCGACAGCTACGAATTTTTTTGCATTACCATTCTTCAATCATCAAATTGCATCACGCTTTGAAGGTACCGTTTTATTAGAATATTACGATTAAAATTAGGCTGTGCGACTAGGTGGTAGCTCCTTTTCAATACCACTAATGCAGCAGTGACTATTCTAGCAAAGTTACAGGGGAATTGTTGGCAAAAGAGACTGGGAGTTCTGTTGGTCGGCAGTAGTAATAAGCGCTGGTTCTTCCTCCAACTCATTGTAGTGTGCTCCAAAACCTTACACTTTATGGAAGCGTCTAGATTAAGACAACAACAAAGTAAAACAAAATAAAAAACGATAACTACAAAATTGTATGATGTTTATTGACTGTGCGTATTTAAACTGATAAATTATTTGAATGAATTTGAACAGACGGCTAAGAAACGCGGAGGCTTCACGAATGTGAGAAATCGAATCCTTAACTATAAAAAATCGCAACTTTTTAAAAGTCATGTTACACTGATAATGATTTTAGCTGGCGGCGTCACCGGCAAAACATTCGTTCAACTACTGCCATATCTTCTTTAAAATAAAAGTATGATAAATTTTTTTTTAACGTATAGTAGGTACTCAAATTTACCAATAATGAATCATCGAAATCGTTAGAGTGAGTCTGTTTACATAGATAGAGATTTATTTTATAGCATTAGGATTACATCTAAGCAACTTATTTTTTGCTCGTCTACTTGCTGTTGTGAAGTTTTCGCAGGAATACGAAGATAAAGCGATGTTTACTGAAAAATCTCCATTTTTCTTTTGTATCACGCTCTTCAGCTGAATTGTTATGCCACGCTGTCGTAAACGCGTTAATTCATTGTGACAAGATGTTGGTAAATGTTGATATGCAATTAAAATCAATTCATATTGAGATGCTGACACGTTCAGTACGTTTTTTTATTATTTTGTAATAGGCTTGCGTTAGAATTACTATCAACCGTGATCAAGTTCTTATAGGACTGTCAAACTTACTTACACTATGTACTGAAAATAAACTCACTGTTCTCGTCAGGATCAGTAAGAAATGAAACACATTTCGGCATACTAAACATTAAGAAGAGTAATAAATATGTGAAACGTGGCGTCAATCCAAACTCTTTTACGCATACCAGCAATAACCATTAAGCTGAGTCCGCTAGATCTACCTCGCTGTTTTGCCGCGTTTAGCAAGCAGCGCGACTTTGGCACTTACGCACTACATAACATACATTTGCAGTTTCTATTATATTTATGAAGGGAGCTGGACGATGATGCTTGCCGCATCAAGCGAAGGCAGCCAGCCGCAGCGCTGTAACAGTACATCGCGAATAAAACAACTAAAATACAGTTCCGGATACTAGTGTCTGTACTCAACAAAACGCAAAATAAAACGCGTTCAGCGTTATTTCGATAAAGCGTATTCTAATGTCCATTCATTTGTGTACTCCACTGAACGCAACCCCAATACCTAAATCGCTGGCACGTTACTTTAAAGCCTTGTCGTTGATGTTGATGAACAGGTTCTCGTGTTTCATCAGTAATGAATGATTGGAGAACACTTGATAGTACGACTTTGGATACAACTTGAGTATACAGATTAACATAACTAATGGAAATTTTAATATACCCTAAAGTCATCCGGTACTACAATAAAGCCAAAGAGACCAATTGTAATGTTGATGACAAAACACACAGAGTATAATATTTTATTCCCCAGATCGTTATTGGCTGTGTGGAGAGAGATAAATCAACTTACCTTTAAGAAGAAAAGAAAACGGAGGAAGTCTGTAGCATCCTTTGGAAAGTACATCATTCCAAAATGTTCCAAAATAATCTAATATTACTTAATAACATCTCTGCTGATACATATTTTTCTAGTTTCTGGGTTATACAATCTGAAACATTTCACATTCTCTGAGTATTCCATTAATATGAATCAAACTGCTTTCTTGCCCCACTTCAATCTTCCATTTTTAGGAACACGCATCATTACAGGACTCCCAAATATTCTGACATGACTGAGATCAGGCTTTTCTCCTGTCCATACTTCAATCAGTGTCTTTTGGTCCAAACCTGAAGCCGGCGATCTGGTTTTCAAATATATTGCCGTATTAACTGCCTCTGCCCTTTTATCCAGTTTGACTTTGAACAATATACATGTTGCACTTTCAACTATAATCCTGTTGAAAACACACGCTTGCTGAGACCATTCTGCTCCGAAATTTATGGGTATTCTGATGGATAATTCCACTATCTTTCAGATAATTTTCCATCATATGTAAACAAAACTCCTGTCCATTGTCAGTTTTCAATGTTTTATCTTGTGTTCCTTTTTGATGATTCTCAACCATTTTGAAAATTCCTTGAAATGCTGTGGTCTGATTCTTCTCCTTTATACTTGACAGTTGGATTTCTGAATATCAGCCCTCATATCAAACGATACTCCATCTAAAGCACCATTTTTCATCTTCTGCAAATAATTACTAGTTATGTGTCTAATCTTCTACGCTACTGTTTTTCATCTGCAGTCTAAACTGCTGCCATCAAGACTTTCTCTGACTTCATAAAATGTTGTTTACTTTAATGTCAAACTGAGAATTATTCACAAACATGTATTTAAATAGTATCTTCGATTTAATACAATAATTTAAAAAACCTTTCCTGTTATAGTCATCTACGTGCAAAACATCATATCTGGATCCTCCAATGCATTGTGTTTCCATAAGATTCCACAAATCTTCTAAGCTGCTTTCCCTGCTGCTTTAGATTTGTTCATGTTTGCTATATCTGTGTATGATATACCTTCTACAGCTCCATTTTTAATTTTATTTAAGTACTGTTTATCTGTCCCAAGCATCCATACCA
Source organism: Agara belti belti (assembly GCA_018245935.1). Classification (NCBI taxonomy): domain Eukaryota; kingdom Metazoa; phylum Arthropoda; class Insecta; order Lepidoptera; family Hesperiidae; genus Agara; species Agara belti. Next base: position 23,562 of record DWEM01000150.1, read on the forward strand.
AGTTTCACTCAATATTATAGCTGTTGCTGCAAATAACTGTTCTGTTTTTCCAGTGTATAATCTGTATATACTTTCACCTAATTC
>DWEM01000151.1:0-23634 GCA_018245935.1 Agara belti belti
AGAGTTGCCTTCAGAAGAATGTATTAGGCAAATAGCTTCTAGGTCGATTTTGGTGAAAAATTGCATAGAATTATGGTCCAGTGCGACCACTGAAGCCAGTTTGCATTGTAATTTAAAGAATGCGTTGAACAATAACACTGGAACATGGATATGTACAGATAACTCCACGACCGGGAAGTGTGATACACACGTATGTCCCCGGGAGCTAATTACGGCGTGTTGTGACGCCGACAAGTCATTCAAAGTGGAGATTGAAACTTTTTGCAAACACTTTTCTTTGAAAGAAAAAGTTGCAAAAGTAGAGGTATGTCTTCGTTTATTACGAAATTAGAATTATATTTGCAGCTTGTTATTAAATTGATTTATTGGTTACTAGATTGCAGGGAAATTGATTATGCATGTAATGTAATATTTCAGAGTTTTGACTACCTGCCATTACAAGGTGCAGTGAAACTAAAGAATCCTGATATAGTCCTCTCATACATTGAGTACTATGGTACAGATCCCAACAATGTCCCAGAAACACCACATTTCTTGTTCTTCGGAAAATGGGTATGATTTATGAATATTTGTAAAATGTTAATTCTATTAATTCCTATATTTTTTCTGTTAAAGTATTATGTCTGTGGAGTGTGCCAATTGTTTATATCAAATTACTTTCGGAGTTGAAGAAATGATGTGAAGGACTTTGTTTGGTGAAGGGGTCCCTAGACTGCACATCTAACTATGAATATTAAATATCACTTGTTATTACAGAAAAAGGGAATATAGTCAGAAAATATTTATACTAGAACTCTATAACCTTTGTGAACAGGGTTTACCCACACTTGGCTACTTATTAAAATGTTCTGCAAGTTAAATAATAAATTTATACATTACTAGATATCCGATGGCCAGCGTGACCTGATCAATCAGCACTCATTGAAAAAACGCATGTTTATTGGTACAACCAGTATGGATGCTCAGCTGGCCATATTAATGGCTAACCAAGCACAGACAGCTGAGGGACAAATTGTCCTTGATCCATTTGTAGGATCTGGGTCATTGCTGGTTGCAGCTGCCCACTTTGGTGGTAAGGGTTTTGTTATGCAATCCTATTGTCAGGTAGTATTACTAAAAATCTGATTCATATACAGATATTATACTCTCTGATTATGCTCTGATCCATAAACCCAAAGAAATGACAAGCTGTCAAAATGGTACTGGCTAACTAAATTCTATTCAATATGCAGGTGTAGCATTTTAGTATACAAAAATGCTATGTATTATTCATGTTAATACTATGTACACAAGTGTAATTCTCTCTATATGTGTATTACTTTTTCTGTATTTGTGTGAAATGATAATGATGCACCATACACTATATAGTTGTTAATGTTAGGTACATTATATTTTTTTTTAGCGCATGTGTGGGGTTCGGACATAGATTTTCTGATGCTGCACGCGAGGACGAGACCCACTCGCGTCGGTCAAAAGGTAACAATGTATGTATACCTATTGGGCTTGGTGGAGGTAAACGTATTTAGTATTCTATGTGAATGGTTATAAAATTGATTTTTGCCTGTCATGGAGATGGCATCTGTGCCTAAGCTTATGTTCAGCTGTGGAATAATAGAGGCTGATCCAATGATAGATAGTAAATAGTGAGTTATCGTTGACATACGTATATGACGTTTTCAACAAGGGTCAGGCAATCAATCCCAACAAGCCGAAGAAATGTTTTTAGGAAAAATACAGTTTTTCCCATTTTTGTGTTCACTTTCGATGTAGTCAAGGCGTATTATTATGAAGGACTTTGATTTAATTTGAATACCTAATCGAATTTACTCATTACAGCAAACTTTAATAATTTCGATAATCTGATTTAAAGGCACGTACTAAAGACGAAAGCATCAGGGGAAACATGAGCCAGTACGGCAGCGCGGCCAAATACTTGGATGTCATTGTCAGTGACTTTTCTTTGCCGCTGTGGCGGGAAGGTTTCCAATTCGACGCCATTATTACTGACCGTGAGTTTTTCGGTTATCTATGACAAACTGTTTTTGTTTTCTATACTTATTTCATTTTGAATTTTACCTTTGTCTCAGCATAATTTGATTTGGTATTTACCATAACGTACTCGAGGGGAATCCGTTGCAATTTCCATCAATCCCAATTCATCATATATTTTAAGTATTTAGTTAATAAATATTCTATACTTAGATTGTGAATTTAGTATATTTATAAAGTGTGACTGATGGACTGATTTCTCATATTATTCAGCGCCATACGGTATTCGGGAGCCGACAGAGAAGATTGGAATCGAGAAGGAGAACTACACATTAAACGAGGGGTATCTGTCGAGCCACGTGCCGGCTAAAGTTGAGTACGGCCACCTGCACCTCTACAGCGACCTGTTGAATTTCGCTGTGAGGCATTTGAGGATAGGTCGGCGACTCGTTTGTTGGTATCCTGTCGTTAGGTAAGAGTATTATTAAGTGTGAAGAATCAGTTGTTCGAATATTTAATCTTATTTTGATTTACCTATTTGATGCCTAATCGAAATAACTGAACGATTTTGTTAAGATTTAGTACAAGTACAACCTGGCTCGTTTCAAGATAAAAGTGAATAGTTTTTTTTTGGGCAAGCGTGTTAAATCGCAGGCTGCATCTTTGCTTACCATCAGGCGATATAGCAGCCAAACGCTTGGCTACGTTATTTTAAAAAAATGAAAAAAAGTATCGCTATTCGTTGGTATTACTGTGAATGGTTTGTGTGCAGCTAAAGTGCATAGGCACAGCAAATTAACTAGGTAACAGCAACATTGCATATAGAAAATTATGTGTATGAACCATAAAAGCCCATTTAATCTCCTTATTTAGCAATATTTAATATTACACCCTCACCCGCCTTTCCCGATCGACACGAACACTAGATCTTTCCCAATCTTTTTTAGGCCATGCCCCACCTTAACGTTTCTAAAATTTGTATGCCCCCCTTACATCATTTTTAACCTTTAAAAATTGATTTGGTCCCTTAAGAAATATAAATGGGCATTTTTAAATTGCCCCCATGTGGGGCGTGGGCCCCACGTTGGGAAACACTGCTCTAGATAATTTTGCTGTATTTTTTTCTGCATCATTTCTACAGTGAATGAGTTGCTTGACCTTACATTATTTAAATTTCCAGAGAGGAATATCAAGAAGACCGTCTGCCATCTCACCCCAGCCTGAAGCTTGTGGCCAATTCAGAACAAGTGTTATCAAAATTGACAGCTCGAAGACTGCTCACTTATGTAAAGGTGGAGGACATCGTACCCAACATGCCTGTGATTCCCAACGCTGGGACTCATAATTTTAGGTACAATTATTGATATTTCTATGTAACACATGTCAGTAAAATATTTTATACATTTAATTTAGGTTTTCCGATCCCAAAGGAATGTGAATATTTGTGTGCTTGCTGCAATGTTTTTTTGCATTGCTTTTACACGTCAAAAGATTGTATGTGAGCAATATTGTGTTTATAGAAACTTAGTATATGGAGAGATGTATAGTTTGTATAAACTTATACATTTAAAATCTTTTTTGTGTCACGTTACTATTCCTATAAATCATTTTTAAAACTGGTCAGATATTTAAAAACAAAATTACATCGGGATTAAATAATTAATAAAAAAAAATATTCAATCAGTAATCACAATTTAACATTATTTTAACAATAGCTTTATAACTTTGTAGGGAAAAATATTTCTCGATTGGAGAGATAACACGCCGAGAGAGGAAAGAGAAAATCGCTGAGAGTATAGCAGCCAACGCCGCGGCACGAGCAAATAGCAACAGTCGAAAAGGAGATGGAACATAAAATTAATGCTAAAGCAACGGTGTAAATAATTATGTAAAAAAGAATTTTAAGAAAACAATCTTGTTTCATTTAATTTGGTATCTAATTGTATGAAAGGCATCGTTAATATCTAAAATTTGTATATTTTATTGGTCTGTCTAGAACTCTAGATAAAACTGCCATATATCATAATAATACTTTATTATATGTAATATTTATATTACTTACTTTGAATCGATATATATATATCAATATTTTTAAATTTATAGTATAACGAAAAATGCTTTTTATATATTTCATTTGTAATAAACACATTTTGATTCTTCAAGACATCATAAAATATTTTTTAAAGAAGAACTAAGGAGTACTATAATTTAAATACATATTTGTATGTACATTATATATAAAATGAAGACATATTTCTCTAGTACATTGGCTTACAATATATGTAAAAGATAAATTAAACAAATTCAACAATAATCAAACTTAATTTAAATGATGCGTAAGATCATGGTAGTGTATATTTTTAATCTAGGTCAATATTTTGTTATTTGGTAAATGTTATTGGCCAACAGTTTTTATAGTCGAATTTTCTGATTGTTATTAATAATTTTCAAATTTTGTCATTATATATGTTACCCAATTTCTGTATGGTAATATAAATACCTATATATTTTTACTATTCACCCAATATACCATATATATGATGATAATAGAAAACAAATTCAAAACATAACCATTTAGAAACAATAAAATTTTCTTTGTTTTTACTAATGTGTGATATTAAACCCTTAAACTATTACCTAAACCAACTTTTCAATGATTTCATACACAGTCACAGAAAGAGTTTAGTTTTGTCGCCAAAATAACAGCTTAATTGTTAAACTTAGGGCTAATTTAATACAAATATTTGAATTCTAGTATATGTATCATTCGCCTGATTAACTTAAATATGACGTTCATTCGGTAATGGCGAGTGTCAGCATCATATCGGCGAGCGCGGGCGCGGGGGCGTTGCTGGGGGCGGGCGCGGCCGCGGCGCGGTCCCGCGTGCGGCGCGTGACGTGGCTCTGCGCCCAGCGCGCCAGCCGCCACGCCTCCTTGCGCTTGCTGCTGCCCGACGCCTTATAATGGCTCACTAGGTTATTGCAAGCCTAGAACAAAACTTTTATTTTAACACACACCCTTTATTGTTTTGTTTCCAGAAATCTTTGATTGCGCGTTTTCATGGACATGGCAAAGCCCACAGTTTAGGGGTGTACTCTATGAATATAACAACTGCCTCCACTTTTATCAGTTTTGATGCTCAACAGCTGTGTATGAAGTAACAGAAGATTATGGATGAATTAATAAATTTGCTGTGCTGATAAATAGGGCCATAACTTTAGTACTACCAATACTTACTAGGAACAATCCAAGCAGTGCTCTCATGTTGTCGGGATTTAACTTTAGCGCCTGGCAATAATACGTTTTAGCGATCTCCATATTCTCTGCTCCACCCTGTGAAGCAAAAATTAATAAATATTTTTATTATACTATTGTAGCAAAAAATTTGATACTATTTTTCGCAAACACAGAGCAGGCCCTATTGAATGGCCTCTCGTTTAGTGATGCCTCAACATGCCTAATTTACAATCAAATAGCTGTGTTTGAAATTGTTCCAATTATTATACAAAAAAGGTTTACCATGGTGTATCGTATATCGGCCAGGCGCTGGTGCATGAGATGATTGTGCGGCTGGTGCAGGATCAGCTCTTCAGCGCAAAAGGCCGCACGCGCGTACTCGCCAAGCTGCAGGTACAACTCGCACAGCTCCTGCCAGCCCTCTACGTCCGCCATGTACCTTCATAACAAATGTGGCGATAAAATAAAGAATTCACGACTACTGCCACTAGGCTATCATTGATTGAAATTATTTATAAGTACTTACTTCTTCAAATAATCAACAAGTTCCTTTACAGCTTCCGGTATGAGACCTTGCGCTTTAAAAATGGCGACGCGGCGTTTACGCGCCGGAGCATTGGTCTCGTCGACTGCAAGAATTACGTCTAGCACCTCGGTAGCTTGATTATATCTGAATAATATAAAAATATATTTATTACTAGCTATTACTAGTGGCTTCGCCCGCCTGGTCAATTATTATTTGCGTAGCTATTGCGCCTGTTGCGTCATCTATACCGTTTGTTTCATTAAAACGCGTTTTCCAAAGGAAATGAGATAATTTTCCAAGAAAAAATCTAGAGTCACTCCAGCCCTTCAACTATTTCCATACCAAAAATCAAAATGTTGCTCTGTTTAAACATACACATTCTCATTGGGTGGCCAGTAGCTTATATATCAGTTTCCTATTTATATACCAGAAAAGAAACCAGACGAAATTTAGACACTTTATAGTTAACAAGAATAAAGCTTAATACTTCTCAGCTGCTTCATATAAGGCTGATTTGAGCTTCTCCACTCGCAAGCTATTTGGAAAGCTATTTTCCAACATGTTAATGCAAGTCTTGGCTATTGAATAGTAGTGGCAGTCCAGTGCAGCGAAAATCACCTGTTCTAGTATCACATGTTCTGTAAGTAAACAAATAATTTGACATCATTATTATGTATCATTATTATTAATAGCTTAATGTTAAGCCTCTAATATGTTTCAATTGAAACAAATATGCAAAGGTTTATTACAATTCATTAATAATGATAGTGAATGAATCAATTAACTCTGGTTAGCAAATATGAACGCAGGTGATAAATGGTAACCAAGCCCTTACTTTCATTGCCCATATTGTGAAGGTCATCCGAAATGAACTCCCACAGATCCAATACATCTTCACCCCTCCTTTCATTGTTTTCTCGCCACTTCTTCAAGAGTTCTCTTATCTCTGAAAAATCAAAAAGGAGTTAAACCAATGTCAATAGTATAATATAATAGGTAATTTATAATGTCAACACTCAAGTTGATATTATCCTTGAATAAATACTTTGTGAAACTATTTATATTTCAATTAAATGTATGTAAACATAATGTAACATCACGCCTGTATTCCCCGAAGGGGTAGGCAGAGGAGTGCAGTACACTCCCACATTTCACCAGTTATGTTTAAGTCCCACAATGGAATAGGTGGTGTACCTATTACCATGCACCGGGCACACATCCAGACTCTGAGTCACTATTAGAAATCTATATAATGTACTTGATTCTAAATGTACAAATATTTATTTTCTAAGAAAAGCATCATGGTGGACCATGTTTTAAGCATACCACGGTTGTCGGAGAAACCTGTAACAAGGCTTCCAAACAAAATAAATATGTATCTATATATTGTATTATAAGAATAGTTAATAAACGAAGCATCTCATTTTCACATTTTGCCTTCAAAATATTGCGAATTCGAAAAAATCATCCTTACCATTACTACTTAAGTCTTCGAATTTATTAATGTGAGACATTATTAGCAGTTATGGCGATATTAATAAAATGATTTTTTTCACGACAGAAATACGTTAAGAATAACGTCAAAATATTCCTAAACTGCTGGTAATTAATTACTGTACGTACAATTAGTACAATATAAGAACACAACTTCACAAGTGATACAGATTGACATATATATTAAACGTCAATAAACGTGACAACTGATTGTTGCAATTAATTAATTTTGACAAAAAATAATTGTTGTCAATGTTAGATGTACTCAAGTAACACGTCAAACTTACATTATTTCTAAAATATTGAAATTGGAATAATGTGTGGGTTTGAAAAATCATAATGATTAATCAACATGACTCAATATTTTGTCTCATTGTCTCAAAAAGAAGATAGTATTATCATGTTAATAAATAAAACGCACTATGTAAAATTATTTTATGTAGTCTGGAACTATTCATGTATTAACTATCTGTTTGTTTCTACTTCGGATTTCGTTCTACGCAGGCGGCGTTCAATATCTCTCATTATCAGTAGCGAAATGTATATTAATAAAACTATAGCACACTGCCACGACGTGCATGTTGATATTTCAATACGTATATCGGAATACTACGTTTTGTATGTGAGCCGTGTGAGCATTCTGTGGTGATGTGATGTGAACCTGTGATCAAGACGTCTGCAATATCACAATATGTCTGACAATTTAGAAATATTTTTAGAATAAGAATAGTCGTAAATAGGTAAAGTTTTATTTCAGCTTTATCAATGCAATGGACTATACATGACAAATATCATAACGAGGTAAGCCCATTGAACGTGCAACAAAGTTACAAATGTATTCAATTCTTTCTTCCTCGTATTGGCCTTTTTTATGTCCCAATGGCCTTTATCTCGGAAGTTTTGTTTTCTTTTGTCCTCCAGTAGTGCGTCGAACGAGTTTTTGGTATTTGACAGTTCGAATCGATGTGTTTTATATTTATGTTGTGTTATTTTGTCTGGCAGATCGATAAGAAGCTGTGTTACAACAGAGATATGTATTGTTGGCCGTCCGCGTTTCATGTGAGTAGTGGATATGCGCATCGCGGAAACGGTGCGGAGCGTAGCTTCGCGACGATATAACGACTGTGCACGCAACGCCAGGGTCACCCTGTGCTCCTCGTCGATTTTATAATTTTATTGTCACAAGATTCCTCACCTTGAAACATGGATCCGAGCAAAGTGCAATGCCCTGTGTGTACACTGTACCTCCACAGTGGCATGAGTTTGGAGTCCCACTTGGACACACATCCAAAGGACCAAGTTATTAAAGCTCTGTGTAATCTGTCAGCAGTAAAGAATCCTAGTTATAGCAGTAGCAGAACTCCAACTCCAATGAACTCAGAAAGATCCTACAGAAGTAGGTCCCGAACTCCTGCTACCGATGATGGAATGCGGTGGATGGGATCACAAAACAGTAGTGAGAGTGAAAAGTTTTGGCGTCGTACACCAAGTCGAAATAAGTCCACTCCATTGTCAAGTGTGTCACGGAACGTAACACCCGATAGAGTGGGAGATAGCAGCTTTGATAGTAATACCCCCAGTACCAGTCAGTATTCTGAATCATCGTGTCCATTGAAGTGTGATAAAACTCAACAAACATTTGTTCAGACCCAAATGGGTTCAAACTATGATCAACGGTACTCATACAGAGATGTCCAAGAGGACAAAGAAGTGAAGTTTTCCCGAAGTTCCGAATACACAACTATAGATAGTACTAGCAATCTTTTTACTTACAATGTCTCTCAAACCATGCCAGACATCAAATTACAGACAAATCCACCCACAATACCAACAGGTGTATGCAGGAGAGGGAGTAATATAGTAAAAATTCTACCAAAGACAAATTTGCTTTTAAAAACAAATTTAACTGGTGTGCAGTATGTAACATCTGGAATGAAACCTATACATGTAATGGTACCGGCAGCACCTACATTTGTCCAAAAAAATATCCAGAGTAACATGATAGTGACGGGCAGTACTATACCTTGTTCTACAATGTTTGATACGAAAACTGTGCCAACGCAGGTCGGTGCCAGTCAATTTGCCTCGAGTACCTTAAATCCGGGCACAACGGTAGTTACCCAAAATTCACAAATTATATATAGAGAAATGGTACATAGCCTTAATGGAAAACCTTTGATACCAAATATGCCAACAATGCTCAGCGGCCATAATACTGTCACAAATGTAGCGCAGACCAGTTCATTGTATCAGAATGTTATGATGGTCGATCAGTTTGGAAACTCTTCATGTATGTACCCTACTCCACCGTTAATACCAAAGCCGTGTAATGCCACATTCTACAATAATAGTACATTTAAAAGTGTGTCCAGTGTAACCAATAACAAAATGAGCATGTCGTCTAATATGAATAATGATGCAAAAAAGACACTCATTATAGAAGTTAGCCCTATTATTACTTCAGTTCCAAATGTTTATGATACAACTAAGCCTTCATCTTCACAGTCCAAAGTTAAATGTCAAATAGAGACAAAGCCTAAAATTGAGAAAGTAGAACCAAAATATGACATGCCAGGTTCAAGCAAGGGACTCAAAATTTTAAGTAATATAAAAGTGGAAGTACCTGTTCAGCATAATAAAAACATGCTTAACACAGTAATGGACTTAACAGGATCTCAAGATAATGAATATTGTGATCGCTCTGAAACACCTGAAAAGATATTGCCAGATTTAGACGATACCAAGCCCAGCCACTGCACAGGTACAATTGGAAAGAGTGAAAATTTGACATCACATTCATTTTCTGTAATAAAAAATATTGGGCACTCTGTGTTACCTAAATCTACAGAATGTGATAGTAAAATGGAGACAGAATTTTCGGACAGTTGTCCCATGCCTGACTTGATATGTAACGAGAAACCTTCAATATCACCTTGTAGTGAATTGTCTGAACTGGGTGATAATTCAACTGACCGACCCTCAATATCTCCGAAACCAAAAACAGTTCAATCATCTCACAGAAAGGTAGATATAAAATCAGCTAAGAATGTAGAAAAAAAGGATAAAAAGGTGGATAATCAAAACAGGACATCTTCAAAATCACACAAGAACAATGCATTGAGATTGAACAATATCTTTGTAAAGAAACATAAAAAAGTATTGCAAATCAAGAATGCTAAATCCTTTTCTGTAGCTAGTTCATCAAATAGAAATATCATTATACCGGAACCTATACCTTCATCATCTTGTTGCAAATCACCAGAAAATTTTAGTATAAATAGAGTGTCTCTTAAGGAGAAGATTGAAACAAAAAGTGAAATATTATCAATAAATCCTATAGAAAGTATAAAGGACACTGATCACCATCATGAGTTTGATGCTGATACTGAAGAACGATCAATGGACATTGAACCCATTGTGCCCTCTTCATTGGACACTTCTGAGGAATATCATGCAATGCCTGTTGAAGTTCAAGTAAAAGAGGAAGTGAATACAAGTAATGAAGGTGGTTTTAGCAATGAGGCTGATACATCTAGAGGTTCAGGGGCATCAGTGTTAAGGCCCATCAATGCCATGCCATATGCGAATATAGGAACCGGTGATTTAGATGAAGATTCAAACCACAAGGAACTCCTCGATCTTGAAGTGGCTTCGAAGAATAAACAGTTTGTCAGCATGATTAATGAGAATTATTTTGGTGACAATATTTACGCCGATTATTTCACTCCAGACCGTGGAGAAGCGTTTGACGCGGAAAAGGAATCGAACTTAGGAAAGAATGGCACAAAAGATGGAATATATATCTGGGGGGAGCCCTCGCAGAAAGATGGCGAGGGGGAGTTCGTTTTGCCAAATTTCATTCATGATAGCTATAAAATGGCTGAAAATAATGTGGGCTACCCGGGAATTGTCGGAGACGCAGGGCAGGTAGAAGGCGACAGAGATAGACGTGAGAGAGATATTAAAGCGGATGTGTTAAGCGAGAGTCGGAGTGAGAGTGAACTGCCGCTCAACATCTGCGCCGACGAGCGCATGCCGCCTCGCGGGGAACTCAGTGGCCAAGAGAGTAACGGGGACATGGAGTCTCCATGGAGCGCGGTAAGATTTTATTTTGATGATATCATGACTACTTACAATCACATTTCCAGTCTGCCTATTTGTTGGGTTAATTAAATAAAAAAAAAGTGAATCCTAATAATTATTTGCTTTGTGCCATTTTGAAGATTGATGTTATGTTTTTAGTTTTTACTTGTATGTTACAGATGTATACAGAGGTAACCCCCTCGGAGCCCTACGACCTGATGGCACGGGAGAGTTGGGTCTCAGATGGATCCGAAGCTGACACCAATGAAAAGAGAGAAAATTTGTAAGCATTGATTTCTATTAAAACACTGCTTAATTAACCACGGTCGCATTGCAAATAAATTTTATTAAAATAAAAATTTCAATTTATTAACCAATTGTATAACAATAAAACAATTTGTTATATTGCCAATTGCATGATTACTAATTTACACTGATTAGTTAGTTTTAAATTGGTTTCGAAATTACCATCACACACAGCTTGACTAAACCGACTGAACCATAGGGTGAATGAGGCTGTCATGATTATTATCAGGGTGATTTAGGAGCCTAGCTTTTACGTTTAACCATTGTGGTGTGTGGATCACGGCTGCATGTTGCGAATTTCATCCTGTTAGGCGCAATACGCAACGCATGAAGCGCAGCGGCTGCGTGATAGCCCGCGCGGGCTGGTGGGCCGTGGGGCCCCGCTGCGGCTCCGTGCGGCGGCCTCGGTAGCCCGCCGGACTCGCGCTCGCAGCCGCCGGCTCGGCTCCGCGGCGCCGGCGGCTTTGGTCTGTACAGCTTATACGAAACTTTACTATTTCCACATACTATGTACTTCCAAACCTTAGCTTCACTCTCGGGGGAACGATAAAGATGTTGGCTTCGAACGACCATATTATATTGTATTTAGGACTTTCATATTTATAATTTTACCGGATTTGTTCATTCATAAAAATGATTGTAGATAAAATAATCGTATGTCAATGTCGGTTTCAAATCAAAATCCGCTCAATAAAAGACTAATCAAAACATCAATAATTTGTGTGATATTAAATTAAAAAACAGTTTCAAAATGACGGCATGGGTTCAATATTTTCAACGATAGAAGCAAAGCAAACACTCCGCACGCACCGTACGTAGCGGCTTTTGGAATCGCGGACGATTCTCTCAATCACTCAATCTGCGATCGTTTCATGTTGCAGGGAGGACGAGCTCCCATACCCGAAGGGTCGGCAGTACACGTGCTCGCAGTGCTGCGCGCGATTCCCGTCCGTGAAGGAGCTGCGCGCGCACCGGGCGCTCGCGCACTCCGCCCCGGCCTGTTCCAGCGCGAAGACCTCGTACAGCAGAATGGTCACCGCGCGCGCTATCAAGAAGGAAGAAAAGACTGACGACAATGTGCTTAACAGTGAGTGACAGTCATGACGATTATTATGTATTTGTATCGATACTTGTATACTAATGTTACGAAGATGTAAAATTTGCTTATTTGTTTGTTATTTTGTTTATGGGGAGTAATCTCTGAAAATACCGAACCAATTCCAAAAATTCCTCTACTTATAGGTAGAAAAATTACTTGTGATTAACATGGGCATGACAAGAAAAACAAAAATATTTTCCAGATATATGAATGTTGGTTTGGGAAGCTTTACCTATAATTTGTGACCTTGAAAATACTTGAAAAATACTTGAAACCGCGAGATGCTCGAAATGTTCTAAATGATAGTAATGATCAGCAATTATTGCATCAAATAGCATTCTATATAAAAATGAAGCATAAATATATCAATTTATAAATTACTTATATTGTTGGGTACCATTCAGAATTTTCTACCTAGAGGCCATGTGAGAGGCAATAAACAAAAAGTCTCTTAGTCCATTGTAAAAGCATTTGTCTGTTGATACTGATTAACTTATTTTGAATGTAAATTTTAGTACCAACAGAAAAGTTAAATGTTGTTGTTTCTATAAAGTTTAAAAGAGTTCTCGTCTATGTTCCTCGTATATAAAAAAGGTGTCAAACACTCAACTAAACACATTAAACAAAATGCGCTTCATAAACAACTTTTTTCTAATCACGAATCATCAATCTTTACAGCCACACTACCGACTAACCTCTTGGTGCTGGAAGATTCGAAGCCGGATATCGCTTCGACAATGCTTCAGGTGTACAACGATTTGGCTGAGTCCAAGCCGGCCATCGAAGGTCTCATCAAGCAGGAGACGAAGCGGAGACGGAAGGATTTTGTCTGCCCCACGTGTAAGGAGGACCAGATCTGCGAGGCGGCGTTCCAAGCGCACCTGAAGATACACCCCCTCGAGTGCATGACGTGTGGCAAGTGCTTCTTCAAGCGGGCCAACCTCGCGTTGCACATGAAGACACATTTGGGAATTAAGAATTACAAGTGAGTCGGTTGGTTGAGTTTGATGGTGATCTGATATAATAATATGTGTTGTGTTGTGTTATTGTTGTTCGTCTTGTGTTGTATTGTATAATTGTTGTTTGTCTTGTGTTGTATTGTTTAATTGTTGTTCGTCTTGTATTGTATTTTGTGACACTCCTCACACACGGCCATCTGCACTAAACTAGGCAGAGCCTGTATTATGATGATCAAACAACTCATAAACTATTTATAGACACAGATAGACAGAACAAATAAATATGCTCATCATATAAATGTTTTTTTTGGGTGGCATTCAGTACAATCTCCAGTTTAGCTGTAGAGATTCTTATCTTTATTTATCACCTTTGATTGTATCACTCATATTGAGTCCAAAAATACCTCAAAGGTAAAGGACATATTACCTTTGTCACAGGCTATGTCAACATTTAGTGGTGATTGTTGCCTCCAGTATACAGATGGACCGACATTCACACCTTTCACAGTTTAAGATAGATTGTTGCAATAACAACTGCTTCACGGTAGTGATACCTGTGGCGGCGGTACTTCCCCGGCCGAACCGTATACGTGCGTGCTGCATGTTAAGGTATCATATTATTTAGTATTTGTTTCCAGTTGCACTGTAATTCAGAGAGTGTGGCGCGGTGTTGTTGCAGATGCGACGTGTGCGAGAAGCGGTTCGTGACGCGGCAGAAGCTGGCGGAGCACTACAACATACACACGGGCCGGGCGCCCTTCAAGTGCACCCACTGCGACGACTCCTTCCGACGCTACTCCAACATGGTGCAGCACAGGTGATAATAATAATAAATTTTTATCTCTTTATCATGTTACAACGAACAGGGGCCAGGGTCTTCTTTTAAGCACAGTTCTCAGGTTTACATTTATATCTTGTTTCTAATACTGACATATTAAACTTAAACTTACATGTAACATTATTTACGTGTATGGGTGAGCATATATATGTATGTCTTGCATGTAATGTACTTATGTGTGTGAGCATTCCATCATCCAATATGACAATTAACCATTATAATTACGCCCAATGTAATCTTTCCTATTGGATCAGGATGTTGACCTTGCGATTTATTTCGTTTTTTGACAAATTGAAAGACTACAGTAAACGGTTGGTTAGCTGAGATAATTATTTATTGTATTGTTATAAAGTGTTACAATACTTAGTATTTAAGTTGGTAAACAGCTTAAATTTTATCAATGGATACGCCCCGCCCCCCGCAGAGACCGTCACCACTTCCAGAAGAAGGCCAAGGTGCGCGACTTCGTGTGCCAGTGCGGCGCCGTGTTCCACTCGCGCGCCAAGCTGCTGTGGCACAAGGAGACGCACGACGAGCGGCCGAAGGCGTGCCTCTACTGCAGCGACAAGTTCGTGCACGCCGCCTCGCTCACGCGCCACGTGCGCCGCACGCACAACGAGTTCTACCTCTCCGAGCGCGCCAAGGGCAAGGTGGAGAACGTGCCGTGCCCCGTCTGCAAGCAGGTACCGCAGCTCCACCGTTCAATGCTCACAATATATTATACAACCCAGCAAAATTATTCATCGCCTGTAAGCTTGCATGCGAAGCCTGGAGACGATAACTTTAAACAAATGTTTTCAATTGCAGAGTCTATTGGATGTTTTATGCATTAATAAATTGAAATCTATCTTCTGACTGTCGAATTTAATTTGCAAACATTTGATATGAATTTCCAGTGATCATAATTTGTGATTATCAGGTGTATCTCCGAACGAATCTGCGTGCCCATTTACAAACGCACAGCGGCAAGCGGCCGTACCTGTGCATCATCTGCAACAAGGCGTTCACCACCAAGTGGAACCTGAAGCTGCACCGCTGGACGCACGCGAGCCGCTCCGCGAAGCCCTACAAGTGCACGCTGTGCAAGGGCGCCTTC
Organism: Agara belti belti; assembly: GCA_018245935.1. NCBI lineage: Eukaryota > Metazoa > Arthropoda > Insecta > Lepidoptera > Hesperiidae > Agara > Agara belti. Next base: position 15,629 of record DWEM01000151.1, read on the forward strand.
ATACGCCACACCGAGTATGTGTCGCACATGAACGCCCACAAGTCGGTCCGGCCGTACACGTGCAACTACTGCGGCTGCCAGTTCATCAGGAAGAACAATTGCCAGCGGCACGTCAGGGAACACGAGATGGCCAAGAAGTACGTGTGCAAGGTGCCAGAGTGCGGTAAGTCGTTCCACAGGAGTTACTATCTGTCCGAGCATATGAAGGTGCACAGCGGCGCGCGCCCGTTCTCGTGCAACATCTGCGGCAAGACGTCCAGCAACAAGTCGAATCACAACAAGCACGTGAAGATCCACCACGCGCGGGAGCCCATCGCGACTGAAGCGTAGCTATTCAATACGCAATGGCGACTCGCTGCGGTACTCGGGACGTTTCCGTGAAAGTGTTGCCGTCTCGCTCGTGTCTTCTGTAAATATTGCGGCGTGTCGATGTTGACCTTAACGTTTATTTATATAACAGACATTGAAATGCAGACGTCTCGTATCACATATGAATGTACGAGCGTGATGCGGTTATGATATTGTTCTAGACTGTTCTCGAAGGTTCCTTGCGCGTTAGGGGGGTTCTAAGCAACACTTTGCCACTGTATCGTCTTCCTAATAGCGTTCGGCTAGCGTGTGCGGGTCGCCGCGTTTGTATATAATTAGTTAAATTTGAATTTAATTATTGTAATGTGTAAATACAGGACCAAGTGTGTGTACATTGACGGAGGAGGATCGAGAGAGCATTTTACGTAAAGTTAAAGCAATTAACAGCGCCCCGGAGTATTAGTATTTGACACGAACACCGACGGTGAATTTGCTTAGTAATAAAATTATTATTTCCTATACATTTGTAGCGTCACATAATGTTTGCATTCGAAACATAATTAATATATTGTTTTTTTTTTCAAAAAGCGAATAGGTACAATGTCGTTGGGCTTAATAATATAATTACTGACATTTTTTTATATAATCTGTGCTTTTATTTATACTATAGCGTTCGGTACGGCTTTGTATATATAGATTATAAATAATGTGTGTACAATTTCATGCCAAGTTTCTTTCTTTATCTTTGTAAGGCAACACACGTAAACAACAGTGTACGTATGGGATATGAATGCTTCGGGGCGCTTTTAAACGCGTTCGTAAGTCGCACAGCAGATTTTGATGTAAAGTACGGTGTTGGAATTTCCTTTTTCAAACTATCCTTAATCACGTGACGTACTTTTTTCTATCGTGCAATAGGCTTGCGTTTCAGCGCGAACTCACCTGATGGTAAGTACTTACGTAGCTTAAGAAATTATTAAGGACGTATGATAGCATATAATAATAATTATTATTAGTTCTCTCCAACTGTTATAACGCTATTAGAGTCTTGTTTTAGAGATTCAATAGTCACAATCACTATCAGTCTGGACAAACAAAAATCATTTACACATTTTCAAAGTGAACTCTGTGCGTGCGATACAATCGCGATAAATGATAAGAACATCGTTTATCTTTCCATCGATTTTTGTTATACAAATGAATATAAAATTGAGTCCGGTTTCATTAACGCGGTAATCAATGCAACGTTAACATATCTCTTTCGCCAAATAATACATTATACAATGTACCCCCGGTAATCCGACAAACGTTTTGTAGGGCGATGTCGGATTCGAATTTTTTATCCGATTATACGTCGAGTAATGCCTAAGACTGTAGTAACTTGTAATCCGACAAATGACTAATGAAAGAATCTATTGGTGAACATTTCACGACATTTTTATGTACAATCAACAGTGATGACCATGTCGGGTTACGGCTCAGAATTCGACCGGGGCTCCACTGATTAATAGAAGCGCGCGCAGAATTCCACTTTGTCGTAATTATATCGCGTGCCATTCGTTGAACTGACTTGTTATTGTATTCAATGCAAAATCTGTTGTGTGACTACGGGTGTTTTGCGTGTGTTTTAGTCAAATTCTAATATGGCATTTCAGTGTAGGTACCCCGCTTGCGATTTCATTGTAATAATACCTATTTTTTTTTTGTGTCACTAGACATACATAATACGTGCATGTAACGTTGTTGTACTAGAAGTGAATTACGTCGGAATCGTCAATGAGTAATATCGTAGTGTTTCGATGACGTCTCCACCGTGATTGATACGGGTCGATGATCCTCGTGTTGTGAGTGCGAAGACATATCCTGACCCAGTCCTGTTCCAGTCGGCTTGGGTGTCTGGCTCGGCCAAGAGAAATTGCAATATGTAAAAAGAACACATAACTTCAATAAAACTAAATGGCCATTATCTGTGTATATGTAATTAGCGCTGTTTTGTAAGCAGGGATCGTGTAACAGTAATAATAATAATAATAATATTAATAGCTAAATGTTGAAGTTTGTCCGATACTAATGATTATTATATTAAAAAATACTTCGTTGAACAGACAATTTGATGTATTCTAAAATTAAATAAATCTAAGTATCTGCATTTCCTGAAATTTGATATTCGCATAGTAAATTTTACAGTTTTTATAATACCAATAACTAATACCTGTCCGAATCGATTTTCCACTTGTTCGTTACTTATGGCCGGCTCCTAAATCGATTTAAATGAAGTAAACACGTAATGATATAAATAAAAAAAAATTATAGAACCCGTTTCTATTTAAATTGTTTTTGTAGTATATCTACTGCCGCACCATTTTTTTTATTTTTATGATGTCATAATTTACAATGGAACGGCGTTAGCGACCGGCGCAGTGGAGTTTATAAGTTTGTCTCGTACCCTAAAAGGTACAGACATTTGTAATGATAATAATATAAAATATCAATTATTGCGTCCAGATACTGCAGGATGGCAGGGTGCGCGGATTGTACCAGCGCGAAGCACGAATGGATGGTCTAAATGTGTACATTCTGACAGCATAATCCGTTGTAAATTTATATTTTTTCCGCCATTATTGCGTCTCCCGCGCCTCAGTGTCTTTTGAATACTTAATCCTCGTCGCTTCCATTCGAGAGTATTTTCTTAATTTTTTATTTCTTTCATTATTATATAAAAGTAAAATAACTATTACACTTATCGACTAGTTATAATTTAATTTATTTCCATTTTATTTTATTTGTTACTCTTACGTAGTTTAGTGTTACATTATTAGACAATTTTTTCGCGCCATTATCGGCGCGTTCTCTATGGTAGTTTATTGTGAAATTATTTCTATACAATTCTGTCTTGACATGCAAAAACTGAAATATTTTTACTTTTGACAAAATATTGTTTATTTTTTTTCTATTTTAATTTATTACGATTACTTGGTTTGGGGTTATAATATTAATGTGACATGCATATTGAGTTGTATAACAATGTATTAATTGTATGCCATAGTGATTATAATTTACTTCAAAAATGCATTATAATACGATAGAAAATTTATAGTTCTTATTAACAGATTTGCCAGAAAACAGTCAAGCATTGTTGGCAACATGTCTGAAAAATACATTTAAAATGTATTTATCATATTTCCAAAAAAATGTTTCATAAAAAATGTACTATAGTAATATCAATAAATGTGCGTTTTAAACAAATCGCACGTATGTACACGTGAGGTTTGTTTTTTTTTCCGAAATATCAAAGCTTGTTTGTAACTGTTGTTGTCCTTTGTATGTACTTTTGATTTTGAGAGATGACAGTGACTAGCTGTAGACACAAGCGGCAAGCCACAGACAATTAATGTTGTCGTGGTAACTGTCAAATTTGAGTTCGGTTATTTTGATGCACGTATTAACTAGCAAAGTGGAATTGAAGGTTTTTTTATTTATATTATTATATATGTGAGGTGTAAATTTTTATAAATCTCACAAATGAGACGTGCATATATAGATGTTCCTCTATGCCTTGACTGTTTAGGTGTTGGAATTGCTGATGATGAATATGTAGAACGGAAAGTAACGAAATAATACACATTATTGATATGTTATATCAGTAATGTGTAGGGCTGCCACAATATGGTTTTTTAAAGTCCAGGATTTTTTTGTGAATAAAATAAGGATTAATTAAGCCGCTCATGTCTGTCGCTAGTCGTATGTGTTCGAGCATACTATTATATATTTATCGCAAGAAATCAATGTACTTCCTAATCTGTTGTGAGATACTAACTATAAATATTAAGTATTACAAATTAATAGTCACTCTTAAAGCAATAATAATCTTATTTGCGTTATATACGATTAGCCGGAGGTGTTATGTAGTGTTATTATGGCAATCCAATTTAATGAAAATGTAAACAATTTTATGGTTAGCTGTGCCCATACTGAGTGCATCCTGAGCGTCATGATTTTGATGTTTGAAATCGGTCAATGTGGCAGATTATGGCCTTAAACCTTCTTATTCTGAGTGGAGAACTGTGTCCCACAATGGAATGAATAGGGAACGTACCTATACTACATGACCCATTTTTTTACCCTCCTCCACCTCTCTTCTAGTTATCACATTGTAATTCATTTTTTTTTGTAAAGTTCGTTTAACGGCTCCGAATTCGAGTTTGAACCAAAACGTGCCGGCATGTGTGCGTCAGTGTTGCCACCTGCGAGTGAGAAGCGCTGAACGCTGCACGCCATAACAAACTTGAGTATGGCTCGAAAAAACGCGAAATTGAGATTGATGAAGTAGTATAGGCACGTTCCCTATATAATATCTATCATAAATATGCATCATAATATCTATCATAATTATGTGCACGTTTGCAATTCAGTTGGTAATTAAGGTTCGCTTACAATTTCATTAAATTGGTTTGACGACATGTTTTCGTGTGAAGATTGAAAAATATAAGGGACATGGGCTATGTTATCCCGCTTTCTGATCGATTTCAAAACGATAGTAATATTTATTTAAAGTTATTAGTGATTTTTTTTATTGACCGCCGATTATAATTAATTTGAAGTGTTTAAAAGAATCTTTAATATGTCTTTATATAATATAATATACATTTATATATTTCTTTTAGGTTTTCGTCTCACTCGTATTTTGTTACTTTATAATATTTAATACAAAATATGATGTGCAATCTACGTTAGTTGATTGTTGTTGATTTTTTTTAAATAAAGAGGGGAATCACTTCTTTTATTAAACTATTACTCAAAGAAAAGTCTCGAGGCCTTAGCACGCACTGTTGCAATCGATTTTTACGTTCCATTTTCAACAACGAAACTTGGTAGACTTTTTTTTTTATGGCAATAATTTGACGAAAAGCACGACGTGACCTTAAATTGTGATATATTGTATAGGATCAGAACAATGTAAGACTGAAGATTGGACTGGTTGGTGTATTAGTTAAAATCACTGCTGGCGTGTAAATATTGACGCGGTTGTTGTATTTGGATCTCGAATGAGGGTAATATATGAATAATAGCATGACTATGTCATCGTCTATATGTATTACTAGCGACACGCCCCCGAAATCGCACGGGTGTAAATTAGTTTAAAAAAATAGTAATTGCTTAACAGAAACATGCCTTTCTATTGATCTATTTATCAATATAAAGAGAAATAAAACTTAAATATTAGTATTATTGTTATTCATTTTTCTGGCAAGACAGGATTTGCGTAAAATCTATTCGTAGTGAGAATCGACATCGTGAAATGAGTAACTATCTTAAATTTCAAGTCATTCGGGCGTATAGTTTTACAGATTTCGTAATGAGTCAGTGGTATTGCGCTTATATATATTTGTAGATAAATTGCCTAAATACTGGGGCGCGAGCTTGCCGTGGAACGAGATTATAGAAATATAAAAAAGATTCGTGTGCTTTGTGTTGTAATAGACAGAAAAAATTAAGCTCGTCGAGACGCTTTAAAGAGCGAAAAAAATGCATAGTGCGTGCTAAAACTTTGAGTAAGCTTCTGAGATATTACTAAAATGCGCTATTTGCCAAACTAGTGTTAAGACAAATGTAAACAAATGATAGTAACGTAATACAGTCGAAGGAATTTAAGAAGTGCTTAAACTCTTTATTTAATGTTCAAAATATGTTATACATACATGTGTATTATACAAATTTGTTGGGTGTATGTGAAATGAATCACGCCAGCTGTGTTCATCCAGTATCGTATTGTTTGTCCTGTATTTTAAAAGTAAAACAATGATCTCGTATGTTAAAACACAACATAACATGTTTTAATAGTTTTTTTTTTATATGTAATATTAAAATTAGTTGTAAAATATACCGTACTCGGTTATTAGGAGAATTTGGTTATTTATTTTAATTTAAGTTTTTCTAGTTGTAAATATGCGGTTAGGTATTTTTATTTTGTAACACGTGGGCCGTACACCAAATTCAGTTCGGCGGGGTCACTGAACTGGACAGTTTGTGTCTGCAATAAATTAATATAAGAAAATAATGATTACTTTTTATTTATCACCTAATAGTCCTGATATTCCTACGGCAACTGAATTCACCCGGGTAACAACGCGGGGCGCAGCCAGTTTCCACATAAAGATGCTATATATTTAATGTTATGGCAACACCATCCTATAAACGTCAAGGAACTTTTTATGGCTGAGACGACATCAAAATGATGTAGCGGTGGAAAATACTTATGGAGATAATAGGGATCAATGATGATTCGATTGGGTGTTATCGTAGTAAGGTCGCGAGGTTGGCGATATTCGCGAACGTCACAGTATTGTTCATTGTCCGTTCATAGGGAAACTACAGGTTCAGTGATAGTTAACTTGATAAGACCGAAGATGTACTGTTTTCTAACTAGACTCAATACGATCTATCAATAACATATAATTTCAGCTAACTTTCGGGGATTTGTTTGAACCTTTCACTTTATAGGGTTACGTTATAAAAAATGAAATGTCGCTCGATTCGAATTTGCTTCGCTAATATCGCAATATAGCATCGATACACGCGATGCAGTATCAATATACTGCGCAAACCGCGGAAACTGCCTGTCTGAATCGATTATACAAATTGCAATCGTAAATGCGACATAAAGTAGCGATTCAGGCGTGCGTTAACGAAACCTATCTCTACCAAAAGTCGTTCTTGGAAACCTACATAAAACTTAAATACCGTATTCGTAGGGTATTTGGCGTTTAAAATTATATCCTTTAAAACCAGACCACATCAAAACATACATAAATTGTACATATTTAATTATAAAATATTTAATTTATTCAACATTTAATATTCAGTATATTATATTCAATATTTAAATATTTAATATTTCTTCTCGAAATTTCGGATAGGTAGGTAGTACCTACCTACTAATGTTGAATTCCCTTGACGTCATTCATACAACGTTTTACTATAAGTACCTACAAAACGAATATAAACAACGTTGTTTTACCATTTATCACGCATGAATGGAGATAATAAGTATAGCCACGTTTGTGTTTATATTTTGTCGTATATTTTATTCTTTCTTAAATAAAGTCCTAATTAGATCACATGTTACCGATTTACTTATCAGTATGTATTTTTTATTTTAAAAAATATAAGTTAATATGTACTATCATTGTCTATCGTAACGAGTCAGTGACCTCCCGTCACGACGCATTCAACACGTATAATACGATTGTTTAACAAGTGAGACGCCTACTTGATAACCTTTCATTAGTATATTAAGAGACATTCAAGAGATATTTTATCGGGTTACAACGATTTTAATTTGTAACAATTAGAGTGTGAAATAAATAAAATCTAGAAACTTCATAATTGTAAATCAATTGACGTATAGCTGTCATGGTTAAATTTATGCAATTCCTGCACTCTTCTTACACACTAGGATTGTCATCTCTGGTGTGTGTATGTGTGTATGTAGTATAAAAGAACCGCAGTTTCAGCAGATCCACAAATGGGCTGTCCTCGCGAATCGTAGAGCTCGTAAGATTCAAACTGTAGCAATTAAATTATTGACAGCTTAAATCACCCTCTGTCAAAAAAAGGCTGTAAGTTATGATGTATGATGAGCATCACATGTAGGTATAGCAGAAAGATATACCTCAGTATGTAAACATAAACAATTA
>DWEM01000152.1:0-23616 GCA_018245935.1 Agara belti belti
CAATGGTAACGCTACCTAATCAGTCTGTATTCAATGTATATGATCTCCTTTTACATACACAATTTCGTTGTCAAAGGTAACGATGGTGACGTTGCACCGTATACTTCGCTGCTTGTCACACATCCACCTCATCTTTAAGCCGGTCTGAGAATGGAGCAGGAACTTGTACCGCCCCATTTCCAGCGCGGGCTTCCCGCGTTTGGATATCGTGAACCTCACTGAATCTGGAATGTTGGTAAGCGGAACGTAAGATATTTACACTGATTCTAATTTTACATAAAAAGCATGTAGTTTACCTGTTGCTGTGCACGGATATCTTACCCCGCCGAAATCGGTGGAAAGGAAACAGTTCAACCAAGAATCATTACCATAAACCTTTCTATTGTTCCACTGTTGGAATTGTACCTCCTCTCAGAATGATAAAGGCCTGATTAGTTATATTCCCTTATCACAATTCAGTACGTTAAAACTACGAAAAGTTCTTTCAAAATTTTCATCACTCTTTGTAAACTGTAATGGATAATGTAATATTAAATTTCACAATGCTAACGGAAACGGACGATGCGTAAGCGTTTTTTATCGTATATATCGCAGTATATCATGTTTACTGAGTGTTTGTATTATCTTTGATACCTCGGGGAAAAATAAATATAAATTCCCGTCACAACCTCGCTATCTTCTTCAGGAGGAACAGTTAAAATGCAGCGTGTCTCCCGGCTCAGTGACTTTTTTTGTAACTTTTTATTTTTATTCACTTTTGATTTTTTTAAGATTTATCCGTTAAGTACTTTTTTTTTTAAATAATGCATTAATATTCAAAATTGTCAATATCCTTTCAGATCCATGATAGCAAGGTCGCTAGATCATGTTTAGGTTAAAGAAACAACTGAGCTTGTTTGAGTTCGTTTATTCAGTGTTATATATTAGGTACAGTACAAATTGAACCATAGCCAGCAATTTCTGATATAGAGGAGCACACTGCACAACTTATTATAAAGAAATTAGTACCTACATTTAACTATTACGCTTTATTTGTACATGAGATTAAACATAGTGTTACTACACTTCAATAGTAAGTAATAGGCGAGGTTGTATGACAACTTTGATGAACGTTGCAAAGAAGCATTAGGTATGTCAGGATCATAACCGACATCTTCACTTCAAATTGCAATAGGATCATCGCATATGAAACTTGGCTCCATTATATTGCTTATTTATGAAATATTACGTTGTGGTGTCTTGTTTGCCTGATAAACACACGCAGCCACACACGCAAAGAAAACTCCACAACATGAAGAACGAGAATAAATATTTCAATTAATCAGTGCATGTTTTCACGGCTTCCTTGAAGAGCATAGCCAACTAGCATATGTGAGAAAAACAAACACAAAACTATCTTGACGGTTATATTGGTTTTAGTCTAAAACTTTTAGATATCTAAGTTCTTTGCGGCGTATAAGGTCCGACTACCCGCAGATGGATTCTGAGGCTTCTTCTGCTTACGTTCAGGGTAATAAGAAATAACCAGCAAAGTGAGATTATTTAACACAAATTCTCGAGCAATGATCAAACTAAGCAAAGAGCAAAATAATCCCTTTCGCGTCCTTCTTTTTGGTTTTTCCTTTAGTACTTGCCTTCGGTTTTCCTTTCTTGAAAATGTGTATTTTTGCTTAGTTGTCATTCGTTTAAATGAATTTAGTCATTTGTTTTTCTTTTTTAGTCTCCTTTCACTTTTCAGATAGAGACGGGAGTAGTTTGTGTATCTAGGTTAGGTTAGGATGTATATATATTAGAGTGTACTTATATTTATGCAGAAAACCATCGGATTTATTTTAGTCCTTTTCACCAGCACACTTTTTCATGTAAGTAGTATAATTAGATCTAGTCCACTAGACTTCCTACAGTACGTTTATTAACGATCGGTCACTTGAGATAATGCTTTCATTTTTCCTGTTGTCCTCGATTTTAAATAATACAGCTTTTTGTGTTCTCTCAATGCCGTTAGCTTTTCGGGGTTATTTCTTATTTCTTCATAACGTTTTCTTTCCCTTTTTCGCTTTAGTGCTAATATTTCTTCCCTAGTTTTCTTTTTCGTAGGTTGTGGCACTTTTATTTCTGTGAAAAAAAGTTCTCAACAAGTTAATAGTATTAGCAAGCAAGAAATCTAATGTTTTGCTTCATACAGTAAGTTCTGTATCAGCCAACCAAAATTATTAATGAGTCAGATATGAATTTAGTATCATATTATAATATGAGTGGCCTTTTGGTCTAGCGGTTTGAGACCCTGACCACAAAACTGGAAGTCGCGATTAGGCACGTTTCCCGCCCAGAGCAGAACTTATGAGACCAGAACCAGAAATTTTGACATCCGCAGATACAGGTGCGGATACGGATTATTAAATGTCGACATTAGCGAATGCACTGTGTGAGGGTATCCCGAGATACCTAATTTTCATCACTCGGGTATTAAACTAATACATTGAATTCGTTCAAGAAACAAAAACTGTGCGACTATCTCTTTCCTGTAGTATTATCACTTTCCTGCCTACATAAATCCAGACTAGTGATAATTTTGAGGTTATTGATTAACAACACATTTACAACTTTGCATTTGAATGCAATGCTTCTATGTACGTATAAAATTATGTACATATTATTGTTCATCTTTTAAAGAAATATATCTGCAACACCGGCTGTATTTTTATACATTAATTGTAAGATCGGTCCTGATTGGAATGAACCCTTCAGATAGGCGAAATATGTGTATCAATTGCCATCGATTTCATTTATTAGTCAATCGGCCAGCGTCCGTATTATGATTATGATCCCTATTACGTTAACATTAGAGTCCTATATAAAGGAAATCAGCAATGTAACGATCCAATTTGAGCCCTATGCAACGGAGTTGTTAACTTGTATTTGACGTCGAAGATTTGAGTTTTATTTCGTACAGGACATTGCCACCAATTGTGATCGCGTCTATAACAGGGAGGGCGCTGCATTTAATTACATAACTACAAACATATTTCTTCAATAATTTATCAAATATATTTATAATTGTACGAAATATGCTATCATCAATGGAACTTATCCCTTTAGGTACATATTATTCTTTGAATAAAACTACATAATAGACGATATTAGAAAAGCATGTGATAGATGAGGATTCAACGGTCTCAGTTGGCGACTGCCTCATATACGGATCGGCAACCAATCTCCAACAGGACCATAGATAGAACTAAGACGTTACAAGGGTTTAATGTTAGTACACATTAGTCAGGTTAGTATAGGTAGGTCCTATTCGAAGATCACCACAAACCTGTGGCTACTTCCCGAGGACTGAATTAAGAATTTATATTTATAGAAACACATAAGATTCATAGTTCAATTTTTATTTGGTTTACAAAGGTATCAATCTATCAATGTCGTATAATACGTTATTTTAAATATTCGTTATATATATTAACATTCTCACATAGTAAATAGGATATATTTAATATAAGCTTAACGAAATAAAAATGCCTCGAGGAGGTGAACAAAACATAGATTTCGTACGTTAATACTTAACGTGGCTATCATCAAAACAAAGAAAACAATAAGAAAATGGCGAGAACTCAGTTCACTTTCTAGTAGTCTTCTATCATGTGATAATGAAACGTACCGCCAGCTTTGCCATTTCATAAAAGGGTTGGAGACATTGGTGGGAAGTACCTACTTGCTTACACATAAAAGCAGGGGAAGCAGAACAAATAGTACATATTTTTTTTATGAACACATTTCATAATTCTATTCATCATTGGTCAATATAAACATTAAAATATCTAGAATAACATAATTTGACAATTTAAACATATTTTTTTAAATTACACATAATATAAACCTACGAACATACATAAAATATGTCAATAAAAAATGTTATTATAGGAATCTTATCCCAGGATACAGTTCCATACTGTGGACCAATAGGATGCAATACAAAGCACTGTTTTATCACTGACAAATACATCAACATGCCATGATCTGACTAACATTGATTCAGGCACTTCACAATATGTCATGTCGCAATCACAGTATGTAATAGAACAGTGGGCAGAAACACTAAGGAGTTCCCAAGATTACAGTTACACTGCAATAATAGAAATTTATTGTAAAACATGAACACACAATCCTATTATAAAATCAGTAACATTAAAATAAATGGCAATACAATGGAATATTGATTGATGTTCCTTTACAGTTTGCTTGTAAAAAAATGCATTATTAAATGTTGGATGCAGTATATATCTAGATGGCTATATTCTAATTGGGAGATAGAAAATATTGTATTGTGCCTTTCATCAACATATAAAATAATACATCACTGTATCGGACACAATCTCTAACTTTCCTTTCTAAAGGCACATCAATACAGGAATACACTTATGCAAAAAGTAAACAAAACAGTTATGAACAAAATCCAATTAAAAAACAATCTCATTAGACGCACTCTTTATAATTAATGGACAGTGAAACTCAGTTTCAGAATACTTAGTTTAATAATCACAAATTAATTTATTGAGTACTTTTATCCGGTAGAGGTGGTAGGCTGTAAGATTTTCCATCTGGGGTCATCCAACAAGTTGGCGGATCATGGTTATGCCGCCCGATGCACTCCGTCACTGTACCTGCATTGTTTATTCTCAGTTTGGCTGGACAACATCTGCTGAAGAAGTACCAGCAATACCATAGTTGACTTCCGTATGCCTTCTTATACATAAACCTGAATGTATGATTCTGGTATATGAACAACTTTGAATTGCCTCTTGTGTTTATGAATATACCTGAAAAGAAGTTCTATTAAAATATAAATTCAAACAGTATACTCCTATTTTACTTTCATTAATTGTACTAAAGGAGAAAATAAAACAAAAAACAAAAAATATATAAATAATTTAATCAAGTCTCGTATATTATATGCAATATGACCTGAAAAGAAAATTTTAAAATTACAATAAAACTCAAATAGTCAAAATAATTTTTAATATATATAATAAAAACACAATTAAAATAAAGTTCTAGTGTATAATTTCATATACACAATTAAACAATTACTGGTATTATAAACGTCTGCAAATTTAACAATTCATGGGATTATTTTTAAAATATAGAACATTTATAATTATAAGGAGCAACATTTATTTTTATTACAAACAAATTACAGTAACATTCCAAATTTAAAATTGTAAACACATCATTATTTTACGAAGTTTTGTTTCAACACTGATTTTACCACTATTTAAGTTACTAATACGAACTTCTTGATAGATATAGCCCTTCCTATAAATAGCACCGTGCACGTCGTAATTTAGAACACTCACAAGTATAAAAGAAAACAATTAACTGATATGAACACACGAAAACAGTACCAACTACGCGCTCCCTCTTTTCCTTCCTGCATGCTTTTTCTATTATCTATATATGACATGACATAGTGGTTTAACATTATTGACATATAGTTGACAGCAACGGCATTTAGATTACACAGTAACTAGTCGCCATTTTGGAAGTCCCATTACGCGTAAGTTACTAATGTAAAAATCAGGCCCTGGGCTATATTACCCCTTAAAAATTATACGTAATTATTAATTTAAAACGAAAATAAAAGCTATAAATGTTTTTTAACAAAAAGGAAAATGTAGCAAACCTGTAACTAAAATTCTAAAAATTACTATGAAATAATAGAATGTGTGTATTTTAATGTTAAATTAAAATATTTCAAAGTAATTTCTTCTATGTTGGTTTTCGTTTGATGCTAAATAATATACTCCGTTACACGGTAATTTTGAATCTGGACAATTGAAGACAATTTAACAATTGAAATAAGGCAACATTACTTTGCGTCATGCGTGCGTGTTTTGGTTTTCATAACGGGAGTGTATTAAATAATGCTTTTAATAATTCTGTTATCATATGTTGGTAATTTTGTACAGATTTGTGTTAAAAACGTTTACTTATACATGTAAGAGAAATTAATACGCTGTATTCACTTGAATTCAAAGTTCTTGTTCTTTTAGGTTATATTACCGCTTACAATACAATACTTTAACAATATCAAGGTTCGGTGTCATTGTACTGAATAATTACTTGTGTCCGATAATTGTGTTGTTATAAGAAATATATTACTAATGCATATTATTAAACGTAGTTTTTTTTATTCCTCCGTTCTACGAGTTACAAGATAAGAATTATACCTACATCAGAATAAAGGGCGGAAACAACAGGCATCATCAAATTTTGTTACACTCATAAACCTGCAGTTCATCCAGCGGTTGTCTGTGAGATTTCAAAACGTTCATGTGTTTGCTTACAATGTATAAAAAATATTGTTGAAACATACAAATTTTTTACATACATACAAATATTTACTTCCCAATAATCTACAGTGTACTAGTGTGCTCTCATTTCAGTCTTTTTACATGGGAAGTTCAATGGTTAGCAAGGAATAATTTTCATTCTAAATTTGTTTTAATACAAAATTTGAATAAACACAGAAGGTTTACTGCATAATTAGCGATGAATTGTAAGAAAACTGAAAATTTACATTCAAAATACTGCACCATGTTCTGTATTGTCTAGAAGGAAGAATAACATTTGAACGAATAAAACATTAAATATATAACCTTTTGTTTTTTTTTATTTATCCTCAGGACCTATGTGGCATTGTGGCATCATACATTATAACGTAAGCTAATATTAGATGTAAGTGATACTCTTGTGATACATTTACTAATTGAGACATTTTCATTTTAGAGGCAAATTTCATACCAACACGGAAAGGAAGTACACTTTTAGTACACGACGGATATGCATTTAGATTAAAGAATAAACTGGCATACGGAAAGAAGCAATGGTATTGCACATCGAGGACCAAGACTGGATGTCACGTGGATGTCACCACCGTCCTTCATCGGCACAAGAACATTGTGAACAGGGTACGCAACACTCACAATCACCCACCACCTGGATTCTATCGTCGGAATGATGGTTCATTCAAAATTGTATAAACATCCATACAAAAATGCAATCTGTACAATATACCAAATTGTTCAAAGAATATTACGGATCAATGAATATTAGAACAGTTAACAATGCAAGGTCAGTGATTCTTAAAATTATAATAATAATAATAGCCGAAAAAGATTCCCAAACTTTGTTATAATATGAAACATATGTAGGCTAATTCATACTTTAGAAATTCACTCACTTAACCATTATCAGACTGGCTGTTGACATATGATATATCGAATTGAATAACCCGAAAGAATGTGTTACTGAAAAATGTATCCATCTGATTTGTTAATTCTTTTAATGCACTATTAAGTAAAAAATTAATAATTCTGTCATATACCTTTGAAGTGGTCTTTAGGGTATAGTGGACTGAGTTGACCAATGAGATACTTGTCTTAAAAGTTAAATTGTAGCACTAAATGTTTGACTGCACTTAATGTAATTATGAAGTAAGAAGATAAGTGCATATTTTTATAAACTATTGCAATTTAGAACTGATTTATTTAAACTTGTACCTTATAAGAAGACTGATTTTTAATTTTCTACCTCAACGAGTACCTTTTGAAAGTGACAAAAAGTATTTTTGGTCAAAGTTTGTTTTTATTAATTTTATTTTTGATATAAGTTTAGATTTAAGAATTAAAACTGTTGAAACATGAATTTTTCTACGGGTTCTTGTGTTTTATTTTATAAAATAAAATTATATATTGTGGCTACAATACTTTTAAGTATGCACAAATCATACTACTGGCGGCCAAATATTCATTATTTATAATCAATATCTAATGTATTTTATGTTCTGTAAAATACAAACTCAATTATATATCTAATTATATTTAAAACACAATTTTAAATAATTAAGAATTGCATTTAAATCAATGATGGATTTTTCTTAATGTTTTTTTAGTTTTACATAGGTTTAGAAGATTAACTATGTTAGCATTAATTTATTTACTGATTTATAATTGAACTGATTTCTGAAGACTGCTTGTTATTTCACATATTGTTTGCATATTTTAAGTACATTAAAATGAGACATGATTTTATTTCCTCTTCAAATATGACTGAAGACTGATAAGTTATACTCTTTGTAAACCTGCTTTTTGTTCTTAAATCGATTATTTTGGTACTATTGTATTTATAGGTAATGTATTTTTATATTGTATCCTATAAATAATAAGAAAACAGAATGTATTTTGTAAAAGTGTATGTGGTTTTACAATTTAATTACATTTAATAAATTCTTAGTAAACTTGTGTATAAATCTTTGAATTTCATTAAAATTCCTATGGCAATTAATTTCCATCTTAATATACTCTTATATTATATTTAATGACTAATAATAGATGGTGGATTAATTATTTATAATTAGAGGCAAACCATATTTATCTGCATTAAAATGGGTAATGTTTTTAAAAAAAAAACAAAAAATCTTTTGCAATCAGGACATTGTGAAAGAAATTGCTTCTTTTTAATTGTTAATCAATTTTTATTTGCACCTTATATTTATAAAATTATTTCAACCAGTCAATTCCGACAGAACTAACATTTGAGAAGCAATATAAACGATCTAGCTTGATTGTTATTGCTAAAAAAGTCAATCTCGTTTTTATAGGCAACTGATTTCTATATAAGTTCTTACAATTAGGATTTCATCAATTTAATCTATATTTATAACCGAATATATTGACCACGGCTTGATATATGGTATCTACCGGGACTATGAGTGTGTTCTGTGAAAGAAGTTTTTATATTAAAATCCCGGTCCACTACCATGTAGGCTCTGCACCCATGGGCTTGATGCGTAGAACAATCCCAACGCCACCGAGTTGTTTTGGAGTAAAAATATCGCTTGCAGTACGTATATTCTTTGTATAAAATAAGCTGATTTCCCTTGTTGGATTTTTGCAGTGACACTGAAAATTGAGCGTCAGATAAAAGTGATTTAGGTATCTTATATAAATAATATTTGTATTTTAGCATAACACACGATGTTCGATATTATCCGAAAAATAGGCTTCTAAACAATTTATTAATTTTTTTTTTTAATTTTACGAAAATATTTCAGACATTTGTCCATAGATCTTTTTTTATTTTACATGCTTCAACCGCGGAAATGAAAAAAAAATCGTAGCTCGGTAATACAGGTAGTTGGGGGATGTATAGCTTATATATTAGAGTTTGGAAATAATTACTGTAGAAAAAAGGAGATGATCAGGTTAATGAGAAATAGGTGGAATAGTTTGGTGGTGGATGGAGAAATTTAATGAGTCAGTTGATAAGATAATATCAGATTTATTTATTTATTGTTCATTAGTAACTGTTTAAACAAAATCTACAAAAAAGCCAGTTGTAAACATGTAACTGTCACTCACACTAAAAACAATAACTGAGCATTTGCTAACATAATGCCATAAACGCATCACCTTTAAAACAATTGAAATAAAATATTTATCACCATTATAGCACTGTCTAATGTCTTAAATTGTAGCGTCACGTTTTGATTTCGATTTGCGTAAATGTTACGTCACTAAAAGCTACTCGCTTCCTTCTTTTCAAGAGAGATTTCTATCGTTGCTGTTACTAATAAATTAATTCTCAGTCTTATTATCTTTGTCTCGTCTAAGATCATCTTCTAATATTTCATTTCTAATATTTTATTTCAAGGCTTTCTTTGGAATTCAAGTGATAAATCAAATACATTTTATGTAAACAACAATTCATTGTATTCGGTATTTCTATACATATTTGGCCGCAATGCAATGAGTAAAGAGGTCTTTTTTTGTGATACGTACTTGGCGAAGTGCTATTATAGTCCATGAATTATTTTAGTTGCTTTTCTCTCTTTTTTTTTTCGATCGTAATACTTTTTAAAATTTGCTCTCCACTTTT
This sequence comes from Agara belti belti, assembly GCA_018245935.1. Classification (NCBI taxonomy): domain Eukaryota; kingdom Metazoa; phylum Arthropoda; class Insecta; order Lepidoptera; family Hesperiidae; genus Agara; species Agara belti. Next base: position 9,940 of record DWEM01000152.1, read on the forward strand.
TTCGTTGAAACTTTTGCTGTCGAGGAGTCATCATTAATAGAAATAGTTTTTTTTTTCCGCTTTCCTTTTCCAATAACTTTTTCTGTTTTTTGCTTTATGTTCGGCATAAAGATCAGGGTCGCTCTTTATTTTTTTGTACCTTTCTCTCTCAGCTATTCGTTTCCTTATAAGGATTTCATCACGGTTCAATTTGAATAATTTGGGCGTTCTAGTGTGTACTAAAATAAAACATAATTATTTTAATAGCATAACTATTTTTAATAAAAGTAGCATAAATTTCTAAATTATCATGAAAAATCTGATTCACCTACACCATTGCAGATTTCACCTGATGTTCTAGTTTTGTGAAATAGACAAAAATAACCTTGAGATTTTAACTTTCAAACGTTATAACAAATTTTAAAGTAAAATTAACATTTTATTTATGTATATTAAAAACCCGTAATTATTTATGAAAAGGCAAATGGACATATGGTGTTATATACGTCACGTATTATCAATCCATATTATCCTAATAATATTATAAATACGAAAGTGTGTTTGTATGTATGTTCCGTTTTGACGGCCGAACCGCTTGGCTGATTGTAATGAAATTTAATAAATATTTTGAAGCCTATATGTGAAGAAAATAAATTTAGGTTACATATGTTTAACATATAAAAACACTTTAGACAGTAAATGTGTTTTCTGTCCGGATTTTAATCAAGAATAGATATTTTTGAACATATGAAATATTAACTTACCAAGAAATAATTCTTAAGAAACTAAATTTAAACCGAAACAAATAAACAAGAATTAATTAATTTTACGTCACTTCAACGTCTTTTCTAAGCACTGAATATATTACATAATTCAAAAATATTTTAAAAATAAAAACATAGATGTGTAATTTTACACGATATTTTTAAAAGGTACATAATTATTTACCTTGTTTTAGTAAAATGTAAGGCCAAAAATACTTAATAATACATAAAAATGTTCTTAACTATAATCTATGATGAAAAAATAATAATAGCATCTCGAGCTCACAACGAAGGTTAATTTATAAACAGGAACTTTATATTATTTATCAATAAGTACACAAGACAGAATTAGTTTTAATACAATATAGCTAAAAAAGATACATATAAAAATTCAACGGGGAAAAATATGTTTAGGAAACTTTACCCAGGTCTCACCAACTTAAGCGTTAAACTTAACTTTTAAACCTTAAAACCATAAACAACAATATAGGCACATGCTCGGTGCAGTGACCGCTTAACATGAGGTTGTTTAAATGGCCTTTCTCCAATTCTAGACTAAAAAAATTAATACTTTTAAGCATATAGAATATATAATCATAACATCTAGCGCAGCCACTTTTTTAAAATGTAACTGCAACCCTTTCTACGACCCACAGCCGAGCACAAAAACGTGTACTTAATATCTGAATAATTAATTTTTTAGTACATCGCAATACTGCAACCCAATGAAATTTGAATCGTTATCACAAATTCTCAGTCAACTGAAAAATCATCATATTCGTCGCGTTCGTATAATTAAAAAGCTTGCTTTGGTCTGTCTTTGATTTACAAAAAAATTACAGTCTCCCTATATGAATTTCAAAATGGCGTTTGAAAATTCGGTGGAATCTTCACGGGTATTCTAAAATTGAATGGTTGGATCGCCGGCTGGTGGCCATGGGATCCTGTGACTGCTAGTATTGTATTATCGTCTCTGGTGATGAGATAGGCCTTACAATTCTTCACCTTGGAGCAGTACCACCGCCAGCCGTATTTTAAGGGATACGGATATTTCGAGTAAGTGTAATTTTTGTACATAAGCAGCGTCCGTCCACGTTTAGACTTCACTTCGATGGCTGAAAGAAATTAATCATTTTACATATACAGCAAAAATGTACATTTTCCTTTAACGTCTACCAAATCCCTAACGATCCTAATCTAACCTAACAGAAAGCTTTTCAATTCAATGTAGTGGTCTCGTGTTCGTAGCAAGATATGAACGATTTGATTATAATAATTACCACGATTTTCATTTATTATTTTCAAGCTACTAACTTGTCTGTTCATTAACTTTTTATACTATATTATAGTATCGTACAGTATCGGCGTTAGGTATTTAATACTTACCTTGCTCAAGAAACATATTCTTAATTTGATGAAATATGAGACCGAGTAGCTGTCAATAAGTATTTAAAAATTTCAATTTGCTGTTTATTTATTAGTGTGAATCGCAAAATCTATTTCACCGAATTTATAACTGAAATTGGTTACATCTCTAACTTACCCGAAACATTTGGGTGGAGCCGCAGCAGTATTCACGTTGTAGTAAATACCTACTACATTCACACACTTAATATTTCACCAAAATCGTGAAACATTGACCTGGATCACTATAAGTAAAAACATATAGGCACTTGAATGACAACCGTTTACTCACTTGAAAACTGACAATTTACAAATCTTATTTTATTAAAATATTAAGTAATTAATTGCCATATTAAATATTTCATTGATTACATATTACTTAGATTAATATTTGATATAAACATTTCAAATAAATGTAAACCAATCAGTGACTGCATTTAAAATGTATTTAATCTAATTCAACTTCAATTAACCTTTGTAGTGCTACTGGTACTTAAAGAATTTTAAGTGATGTACAGAACTTATACGTTACTAAATCTTATTTAAAACAATTTCAAGGATTAAAAATACTTCATCAAAAAAGCAATTTTATGAATTACGATATCAAGAATTGTTTGCTTTTCCAAAAATTTCTTTTCTCCGAATACACAAAATTCATAAACTAATAATAAAATATTTTCAATATCAACTCCATTACTTCTACTTAATATGAATACATATATTTACAATGTAACATTAAATAGTATACAGAAAATATCCGGAACGTTGCTCCAGTAATAGAATATTAATCTGTCTCTACGACCAGAGGTTCTCTTAATGCTTCCAGAACATGATCTGGATTGAGATAGTATTTGGGTGGCTCGTGGTTATGGTCTTCGTACGCAGATGTGATGAAATTTTTACTGTCGGTGAAGACGTACGCGTGACAGTTCTTCAATGTTGAACAAACCCACCTGGTTCTGTTCACCTTGGTGTACTGCTTCCTATAGGTGTATTGATGGAACAGGAGCATTTCCTTACCCTTCCTGGACGTGATCACTACTGCCGTGTCTGTGAGAAATAATTTATTTATACTTCCGATGAACCGATGAGAATATTTTGCGAATCAGTAAGCGAACAATTAAGAGCAATTGGCAACAGTTATGCGGAATTTGTAAGCAAACGATGCAATTTGATATAGGCATTACAATGTCCTTTACCTTTATCGGAATCGGCAACTTCCGTTTTCCTCGGTGGAGGGTGGTAATGTTCTTCTTTTGTCATTATTATTTCATCGTTATCGTTTAAATAGACAAAGGCCGCACACTCTCTCTTTGATGAGCAGTTCCATCGAGACCCGTACTTTGATTCGTAGGCTTTAAGATATCTATATTCGTTGAACTCTAATATGGTCTTCCCTTTTCTGGACTTAACGAAAACGGCCACAGCGTCGTCTGTGTCAAAGTCTTCCTCCTCTCTATTGTCATTATCATGTTCATTGTTTTCTGCTCCTTCCGTTTCACCATCGTCTAAATATTCTTCATTGCCATCTGTTAAATTTATACGTGTTACAAATAAAAAAATTGTATTAACCAATAAGATTACCATATCACCGTTTCCAAAACATATCTTTTAAACCACCACCACCTGAATGTACCGTATATTAAAACAAATTCTCTTGTGATTTATTAAAAACTTTATTACCAATTACTTAGAATATATTGCTTCATTGAAAACATTTTCATGTAACAAAGACAAAAAAAGTAATACCAAATTTCAATAACCTAAAAGATGCATTGAAATCTATCGTGCGACATCACAAAAATAAAATTCGCTATTCACTACTTATAGCAACAACAACAACTTAACAGTAAAAAACTTAAAACGTATTGCTAATTATTATGTCAAAAATGTACCTAATTAATTCTATTGAGGCACCATGTACTTACGAGTAACAATAAAAAAAAACTAATCACTAATTTCACAATTTAAAAGACAATCGGTTACATTATTCGATCACGGAAAAGTCTATATAGCATTGGTTCGTGATTGTGCGTGTTAACTATAAGTACCAGCTCATATTTGTCATTAACGTGTGCGTATACGTCGCACTTGCCGCTGTTGGGTTCGTTGCAACACCATCTGCTCGTAGCGCCGTTGACACAAACTTCCTTCCTGAAGGTATGCCCGTTAATCAGTAGGTAAGTCTTACCGGTCGACACGGAAACTACTGTAACTAAAGAAAAAGGAAGCGGTAGCATCGGAAGCAATAACAAATGATACATAAAAATGGAAACGGCTGAACTAAAAGGAGAACTATGGAAAACTAAAATCCAATTATATTTACTGGGGATAAATATGTATGCAGTGTCAATGAGCAAATAAAAGTCATAATTTGGAAAAAATAAAGAAATTTTATATTGCTTATGCGCTTACAAAAATTGCATGATATCATATAAATAAAAGAAGCAAATATAATATGACAAAGAGCACGCTGTACAAGAAATAGACATACTGAAGAAATATATTGGAGTTTTAATAATACAGCACCTTATGAACAAACTACATTTTACGTAGATACTTGTATAGCTGATAATATTTCATATCCTGTTCATTGCCATGCTACATAATTTAGATAATTTTACTAAATGTTAAAATAGATTTCATTGCAAGACCCAGATAGTATGTGGAAGATGTTGGTGTAGGAACCAGTATAGTCATCCATTAAAACGTTAACGATATAAACGCGGTAAAATCAGTATCCATGCAAGTTCGCTATACAAAATTCAGATAGAAAACGAGCAGGAAGATCGTGATGGTGATAGAACGGTTCAGGGTTTTTTTACATTCAGACTCATCTGTCTCAGCAACGAGGCAATGGCGAAGCACTTAAAAGATGATTATAAAGTTGTTAATTTAAAAAAAATACAGTCACACACCAAACTTGTTTTTCGTCCAAATCTGGGGGTGTATTACGATGTTAGCAACACATATATCATTGTGCGTATAGCGCGCGCGAGCTAGCGATCATAACGTAGATTTTATCGAAAAACTCGCACCATCAAAGAGCCACTAAGCCTAATAATGATTCGGGTACCCCGGAAGTTCGTAACCTCAGCTACGATCGTATAGTATTATTATTAAGTAATACTGAACTAATCTTTCACTTTAATGTACTTGCCGGCATTAGTAATGAAATATTTAGGAGGGGGATGGTTATGTTCTTTTTTATATAACATTATATTCCCTGTTTCGTCTAGCTTCACTTGCGCCTTGCATTTAGTCGAAATACGCTTAGAACAGTACCATAGTCGGCTTCGGCGATGGTGTACATGACTGAATGTGAATTCACCTAGCATCAACAATGGATGCTTTCCTTGCTTGGTTGGAATAAATCTGTATCCTATGTCTGCAACAAGGTTTAAAATAAATATAACAACAATTGATATTCCATTTATATTCATTCAAATCTTTCAATACTGACGTTATAAATGAAATAATTTCGTTACAGGATCAGAAAAAGAATTGTTTATAGGAGAACTAGTTTTGATGCGATATACAATATTATTATTACAGCGGCATCAATGATAAGAAAATTGACGGTGTCAATAAATTTTTATTCGTAGAATTGTGCAGTCTCTTACAGATACAACATTTGCCAATATACTGATATACTTTTGTCTAATTTTCTCGTCTTTTAATCACATTTACCGCGGCATAACGCTTGTTTTCGAATACCCTTTTTCTAACCTAAACTTAAGCTTTTTCCAACCAGTCATTTTTATTTGTATATATGTGTAATCATATAAAATACTAATCGCACAAAAGTGAACCGTGAAATGAGAAGCACATCAGGTTTGCAAGAACTAAGATATTTGGCACTCGGTGCTTTCTGCCTACTCCGTTATTGATCTAGCGTGATGGTAAAGTGTATAATAATAAAATTCATTCTTTAACTGAATAACAGGTACAGTTTCCGGTGTGTACGATAAACAACGGGAATGTTATTTTTTATCACACTTACAAACTACCAGTGTTGCCAGCTTACAGCGTTGTTCATCTGTAATTTATGAATATAAAAAAAAATATTTCAAACGTCAAAACGCACGAATATAATAATGGAGTATAAACAAATATTTTTATGGGTAAGCTGTTAAAGTCAATGCAATGGACGGCTACAATGGACAAGAAGATTGCATAAGTAAATTTTGAAAAGCAAACAATATCAACTTAATCTTATATATTGACCGGCCTTAGTTACGCAGTAGGATGGAGGGGGATGGTTATGTTCGGATTCATAGGACTTTATGCTGTTGTTTTTATCAAACTTTAGTCTTGCCCTGCATCTACTCGACAATCTCCTTGAGCAGGCCCAGAAGCCTTTGCTGACTTGATTGAAAGTATAGTTTTCTAGCATCAAGAGAAAATTCTTGCCCTTAGCAGTGGGTATGAATTTGTACTCTAATTCTGAAATAAATAAAATAAATTTATATTGTGATCCCAATTATGCCATACTGAAAATTATAACAAAAAGCAGACACAATGAAGTACCTAAAACAGAAAATGAACAATTTATTACAATTTCAGATATCCATAACTCCAAATTAAAACCGAATTAAAACAATAAGAGGACAGAGAAAACATTGAACGTAAAAATAAATAGAATTTTCTAAGAATCGTACGTACAAAAAAACACTGCTTTTAAGGCAAATTTATAATTATCAATTTCATGAAAACATTAAGACTGACGAAGTAACAGCTAAGGAAAATTTAAAAAAAATTGTGCGACACGTTTTATGTCATCAACAATAATATAGATTTCTGACTAGTATTTGCATTTTCTGCATATAAATCTAAAATACTCGATATCCGATAACATATTATGATTAGACACAATAACTTTCGAGTTGCTGTACATATTTACAAAAAATTTTGTTTTCTTCTCATTTTGTCCTTTTGAACGATAGTATTAAATCTACTATGGCGAGTTCCTTATACAGTAAGGATTCAAAATGTAATTTTATTGCACAGATGTATTGTTTATAAAGTACACAAATTCGCTCAATAACCAACAACGGCCCGCTTTCAAAGAATTTCATTCGGTTTCTTTGAAACGTACATTAAAATTTAAACACACGCTTTCTGACGCTAAAGTATAACCCGGCTAACTGAAATTGCTCATTAGCTCCGTATTATCCGTATATCACTTTAAGTTGATTGGATTCAGTTAATTCTTAATTGTCGCTACGTAACTCAGTGAAAGTTCTTTGTTTACACAATTTATAGCTTCTCGTGATGGGGACTATGCGTGCGTAGTTTGCTACGATACTGCGACATTGCGCCACCTCCTATTTTGACATATTGTCCTCTTTGATTGATATAATAAACAGGCGGGGGATGGTTGTGGATTGGGTCGTAGTAGACGACCTCTCGGTTTTTGTTAAATTTAATTTTTGCCGTACAATGGCATGCCGTTCTCCCGGAACACGCCCAGTACAACTTATATTTGTTTACATGGTTAAATGTATAATTCTCCAACATCAGTAGACAACTCTTTCCCGATTTGGTCGGTATAAACGTGAATTCGAGAGCTGAAAAAAGGGTGATCTTGATTAAAACACACTGCAAACGTAGAATTTCAACTATTCACTGCACTCGGCTACAACGGGGATGGAAACGTCGAGAGAAAAGCACACACATTCGAGTTTTACGTAAAGTTCTGGATGCAACTGAAATCTGCCAATTCGCACTTGGATACCGTGGTGGAATATGGCCTTACATTCTCATTCTAAAAGGAAGCTTGTATCATGACAGTGGAAAAAAGTGATGACGTTGGGTGATGAATATGTTGATCTGTACTACTGTACTGTGCAACTCGGGTATAAATATAAAATATTTAGGGCTATTATACAAATATGTAATCACGTCAACGACGCCGAACAATGTCATTGACCACAAAATAAGTGCAGCGATTGAGAATTGTATAAGATACATTTTGAAACAATATTTAATTTGCTGTTACATAAATAACAATGCAGTAAGAAAAAAAATTAAACAATCTCTTGTTATAGTTAAAGTAGGTTACATTTCCTAGGCAAGCATGCTACACCTTAGACTGCACCTCATTCAGGGCGAGCTTGTAGTCAAAAGCAAGCCTATTTACAATTAAAAAAAAAAACCAATGTAGTGATAGCGATAATCGCAGTCTTCGCTGAGACCTGGATTCATTGAGTGTGTCATTGTATCGTAACATGTCACTTGGTTAATCGTAGCAGCATCATAACGACATTCAAGACATAGCCCGCCTAAGCAACGTGGCAGACGGCTTGCCGGCAACCCTTTTCGCTAAGCTCACTTTATTCCTCATATTTATCAATTTAGAGAATTAAAGTCCGAAATCGGCGTCTGAAAATATCAGAAGTGAAACATCGCAAAAATCTGGTTCAAGTTATTGTGAAGGTTGTAGAAAATTAAATCAACACCAAATTCCTATAAAATTACGAGGTTGACATTTTGAAATCGAGCAAATCATTCAATTTATATTATTTTTTTAATTTTTCTGTTGTAAGTGGGTGTTTATATTAATCAGCTTAAATACACCTTTCGTTCCTATTTCTTTGAATATCGGTATGATTTTTTACAGCATTCAGTAACATCATACTTTGCAATACAGTCCGTCAACAGTGAGGGCGTATCTAGGTGGAATGTGGGAGTGAAGGTTGAATATCTTCACAATTTTCAACTCCTCATCGACATGGATGTACATCCGGCATCGCAGCGCCCCGCGGCCCGTGCACCGCCAACACTTCACGCCGGAGGGGCCTCGGACTATATCGGTCGGCAAGCTAAACGTGTACCCCTGGAACATCAGCAACCTTCTACCGGACAACAGTTTGATGATAGTACCTGAAACGTGAAAAATATAACTAGTCTATTATATTTTTGATACCATATCATTCCATTAAAGCAATCTGGCATATTGCTGATTTATTTGATATTATTATTAACCATATTGCTTGCTTACTGTTACTGTTTTGCCCTTGGCAGGGAACTAGACCGGCTTCCTGCTCGAAATATGCTCTATCAATATCAATATGCTTTATCAATTACATATGACGTGTGAAAATAAAAATTCAACAGTTTGTACTCAAACAGACAAGTTTAATTCTATTAAAACATCACACAAAAAGCAGTTACATGGAATATGCGATATGAGATGTATAAAAATGATATCAAAATAATATTACCCTGTATAATAATTTGTACATACATCATTTTATCAATATTTCCGCTAAATTAATAATAATTATATCATTTTTTCCACTAAATTAATACTGCAAGTATTCCACTACCACGAATTAATTAGGCCATAATATCAATAACATTAAATATAAATAATATACAGATAGTATTCAGATTTTTTGCAAACACCAAACAAACTTGACAAAATCGGACAGGAACAAATTTTTGACTCATAAACTTAGAAAATGTTCTGAGTTTAGTCCATTCAAAATGCCATTAAGTTTTAGTATCCACCACTTCAAATATAAATATTAGTTTAAAACCGACATTAATAACTTCTCAACATATTATAGAATTATTAGAAAAAAATATTACCTACAATTATTAAGAATACTAAGTACTTGCAAACTATGAAGGCCAAGAAAGTCTTAAAGGTTACATAAAATATTTAGACGAACCATAATATGACGATAATAGTAACTAAACTAACTAGATGTACACATTATTACAAAACACACAACAATACAGTCAATAGTAAAGTCAAGTCTTATCATATTGTGAGCAAAGTAAGTACCGTCAATGACTAACATTTCGTGGTGCTTGTGGCGCCTTCTAAGTAAAACAAATACTGACAGTGTTGCCAGTCTTCTTTTTCTCACTAAGTATATTTAACTTGAATTAAAAAAAAATACTGTACAAAAACAAAATAAACTCCGTATATTTGCCGTGGAAGCAATATTAAATTATTCATGTAGTCGTATTTGAAACGTATATAAATTTTAATGATTACAGAAAATCTACGTTCAAGTAAATTTGTTCTGAATAAAAAATGCACAAAAATGAGGGAGTTCTGAGGTGACATATTATATAAAAAAACACCAAATACAATCGAATTGAGAACCTAATTTTTTTCAAGCCGGTCAAAAATATTTGAAAGTGCGGTCCAGTCAATTTCGGACGCAAGACAACGTATATCTACATTAAGGTACTTTCATTGAGTACAATCCGTCCGGAGTGATGTCGTAGATCGGCGGGTCGTGTGCGTGCTCGTGGGATATACAGACCAGCTCGTAATCGTCGTTCACGTGGAGACACACGTTGCACTTCCACATGTGCCTGCCCGAGCAGTACCAGCGCTCGCCGCCCGGCATGGGCGACGGGTTCGAGAATGAGTAATCGTTCAGCATAAGAAGCGTCGCTCCGTCCACAGCTGTCACCACTTTCACTGCAATAATTCACCATTGAAATGCAAGTGAACCAGCAAACGATTACGATCTCAAGATACGTCTTCAGATATACAGAATAATTCAATACATAGTTAGGACTTTAATCTCGGAGTGTTCAATATTTTGGTCCTGTCCGCCATATTTGGCTTTGCAAGATTCGATACGATTTTTTAGAGAGAGAGATATCTAAGAGTTCATGGTTAAATCATTGGAGCCATTATAAGTAAATTAGTTCTGTCGGGACCTACCCTTAGATAGTTCAGTGTAGGCATATTTTTCTCGGATATATATTACATTGAACACAAGTAGGCTATTTCTCACGAACGTTGTTTAGATGCAATAGCTAAAATAAACACAAATAAAAATAATAACATTAATATTGAGCAGAAAATTGGTAAGATGTCAACTCTCTATCTACTGACAACCACAATCTGACAGTGAATTTATATTTCTTTTTCTAACAGTATATTCATTTCAGTTAGTAGTTGATTGGCTCTTACCTTTTTCTATGCAATAATAATTGGCAGGTAATTTATTTTTAATTGTTGTAAAGTAAATATAAATAGTACTTATTAGGAGAGGCTTAGGTTCAGCAGTGGACTAGAACCAGCTGATGATGATAATGATGAAATATAAATAAAATATTTTGCTTGTATGAAAAATATGCGTCATTTTAGTTATTTAGAACGTAATAAAAAACGCAATTTTCTAAAAATGTCATATATTTATTTATATTAATAATATTATTAAAAATAAACAACATAATTTTATAATCAAAAAATTATTTAGGTTTACTCGCAGATAATTATTTTCAAATCTGCAATTATAAGAGAAATTACGATATTCCGAACATTACTTAATAAAACATAGTTATGAACACATTCCCTAAGTTCCATAAGTTCCATTTGTTAGTTTCTTTAAATACCTATCAGGCAATTCACATACACAGATAATATAAAATCGTTTCTGATAAAACACAATGAGACAGATTTCTGTAGATCGTACGAATTCTGACATGAAATTAAAACAAACAAAAAAAAAACATAATTATCTAGTACTGCTCACACACGATTACCTAAGCTGAGGTGCTAGCTGTACATTCGTAACTGAAGTTTCGATTATGTTCACCCCCTCTTAAACCCTATCTAGAGTTAAACGTAGTAAAAGCAATATAACATTCCGTTTGAGGGTGGGAAGTACAATTGTTACCCGTGAAATATCGTACCAGTGAATAACTTATTAGAATAACCTACATACATTTACTTTACAATTATATCTACATATAATAAATTGTTAGTCAAAAAACATGTACCTAATAAAAACAAAACCTGGTAAGGTTCATCATATTATTATCATCTTATATAATTACTATATATGTAATCTACACCAAATGATATATTGATATAAAGACAAATTACCTATAATATAACTTCCTTGCGACTAATTTGTAAATTGTAAAGAATCATTTTATAATTAAGTATGTAAATAAAAACTAATAAGTTAACTTAATCTTATGTTTCATATGAATGCATCTTGAGGTAGAAAGAATATTAACCAAACACGCAGTACATTAACATTAATTATCCAATTAGGTGACGTATATGTATAATTTATTCTTAATTTTCATATATTATATAATTAAGAGGTATAATATAGTATATTGTAGATAAAAAATAAAAGTATAAAGTATTTTAGTTTCAAAAACGTTCCGATGAAGGTTTTTGAGAAGTTGCTGACCAGATGTCGGTTTGATAAGTGTGCGACAACCTAGGTCGTAAACTAATAGTAAAGTAAAATGAAATAAAATCATCCCACAATTATCTATTTCAATTTCATTAAAAATCATGACAATTAATTGAACTCTTCTTATTCACTAGAGTATTTATTTGATTTATAAACATAGAATAAAAACCGTTACGGAGGCATAAAATAAACATGTTTCGGCTTAGGACCAATGTCGGGTTTGTCGTGACAATGTTCCCCTTTCGTCAATACGACGTTTAAGTTTGCGTCTGTGGTGAGAACGGACGTGCATCCCTCCGCTTTGCTCGCTGTACATTTCCATACAATACCCTTCTTTGATTTCGAGCGTCTCGTGTATGTGTAATTCTTGTGCAGAAGCAGATACAAGCCCTTTTTCGAACCCCTAATGAGAACTGGATCTGAAATTTATGATTCATGATTACTGAGGAATTCCTTTCTGGTATTTATTCGATGCCGATAAAATGTCGTATATACCTATAACCGATATAATGGTAAAAAGGAAATTCCTAAACATTTTACACAGAAAATGAGAGGATCAGAATCACATTTATCGTCAGAGACAAAACGAGACAGTCAGTAGTTAGGAAATATGCAATTATATTTGTTTTTGAATCATTTTTGGTCATGTTACATATTTATTAGTTACAATATCATGATTACAATAATCTATAAATAATGTTAAATCATTTAAAGGGATACTAACTCACACGTCTTTACCTATACACTGTTCACTTCTGTTATAATATTTAGAATATTAAATGTTGAGAATATGCTATAATATATTTACAAGTTTACTTATCTAATGACTATTTTATATATATTGCAAACAAATAGTATCACTATATTATACATTACATATTGCAGTAATTGCGTTATTTACATATAAAGACTAAATCTTACACATAATGAACAGCTACCTACCTATCTATGTGAAAACCAGCGGATATTTTTTCTTGTTTTTCTTTCAAGCAATCCCTTTAAGGTAATGATATGTGTAAGCCGCTTTTGTTCGGCTCATTTTATTAAATTGTTTGTTTTTAAAAAAAAAATATGTGGGGGTGTACTACACTCCTCTGCGTACCCCTTCGGGGAATACTGGCGTGATGTTTCGTTTATGTTACGTTTGTTGAGGTACGATATATTAACAAACCAGTCTACGCAATTATTCCGCCTGATCCTCTGTGCTTTGAAGATTTCTGTGTAATATTTGTAGGGGAAACACAAAAAGGAAAAAGAGTGTGTATGTCAACTCCGTCGCACGACGGGAGTTTACTCCTTACGAACGATAATTGATTTGTTTGATTTGTTATATATATATT
>DWEM01000153.1:0-23579 GCA_018245935.1 Agara belti belti
TGCCTTTATGAGCGGTGGCCTGTTATCGGCGCCATCTTGATTTATGTGACGTGCGGCGGAACCTCGAAATTATGGATGTTGCAATGAGCGCATATGTACGCACGAAACGAATTAGTATTTTATTGCTATTTCATGCGAATAAGTCAATTTTCTGGAATTGATTTGTAGAAATGAAGTTGATCTTTCGATTAGTGTGCTATGATGTCTTAACTTTAAGACTGATACAATTTTACGGTTGCTAAATTATAACTGTATATATGAACCACTGACGTTTATTTCTAAGAGTGCAACAGTTGCTTAACTTGACAGATCGTTTGCGATACGCCAGCGCGTCAGGGCCACGAGCTCCCAATGTACAATTATGAATCGTAAATGCGTTCTCATTGTTGCCTTTATGAGCGTTGGGCTGTTATCGGCGCCATCTTGATTTATGTGACGTGCGCCGGAGTTATAAAGTGATGGGTCCGGATGTGGCATAATGTTCACGTCTTGTAATAAATTCTGTGTCTAGATAATGTTAATAACTCACGAAGGTGCTTTGATGAGGGTGTATAAATGTTAGTATCTAAAACCTTATTTCTCACCGCGTAGTTGACGACAATAAAACACTAAATGATTTCATTTAAATTTAACACAAAAATATTTTAAAAATAATAATATCAGCTCAACGAACAAAGTTCCTTATGGTATAGATCTTTAGATGGTTCATATTTGTACATTTTCGTCACGTAAGATAAAAGCGTTATGCCGCTCTATGCGGCTGTCCCTCCCTGTATCTTTCTATTATATACTATTGTCCGTTACCATATTACTTATTGTTGGCACGCCACTTAATAAAACAATTGTGATATTCCGGTTGTCCTATAAAGGAATCGAACCCAGAACTCCCGACTCAGCTGTTCGCGTTGACAACCACTATAATGGTATGGCTATGGAGTCATCGATACCTTGATTTTCTGAATACTTGAATAAAACAAGCTCAGACCTTATCAAGCTTATTCTTTGACAATTTCTTTTACCGCATCCAAAGATTGAGCACCGCTGCGCCGACGTCATCGCGTCGCGATCCGCGCGATAAACGGCTACCGTCTGCTTTTTGCAACTCTGACGACTTAACACATAATACCAACATCTCAAGTAGCCAAGTATTTATCACACTTACGTCTATAGTAATAGAGATGAGTTTCCCATGACAGTTTTGGGTGTGTTGGTGATTCATATAATTGTATTGGATTAGCGGATATGGTACAGGTGTCTACTCAGAAAACTTGCTTTTTATGTACTAATAAAGACGCTAACAAGCTTGTTCGGCGCTTACTGTTAAATAGTCATAATATGCGATATATAAGTAGATAGTTAGGGTCTGATTCAACTGTCAGGTTTCTGAATTTACACACTATGGACTGACTCTTGGTCTGGTAAACACCTGACAGTTAAATCGG
Organism: Agara belti belti; assembly: GCA_018245935.1. Classification (NCBI taxonomy): domain Eukaryota; kingdom Metazoa; phylum Arthropoda; class Insecta; order Lepidoptera; family Hesperiidae; genus Agara; species Agara belti. Next base: position 1,443 of record DWEM01000153.1, read on the forward strand.
AGGTCGTCGGTTCGATTCCCACCCAGACTAAAATGTGTGTGATAAGCATATTTGTTTGTTACGTGTCTGGAAGAATAGTCTAGGTACAGTATTTTTATCTCCAACATTTTATTATTCTACTGCTAGATACAGGCCTGATATAAGGTTTAACGCTACGCTAGCCAATTGCGGAGTGAGACTTCACACACCTCGGAAATGGGTTCCTAGCGATGTTTTCCTTCAATGGTATAGCGAGTGATATTTAAATCATTAACTTATACAACTAAATAAACACGGAGGTGCGTGCAAGGATTTGAATACAGACCCGTTGGCATGAAAGATTCAAACCGCTAGCCTAACACTGCTAATGTAAAATATTAGTTTACTTTTTATTTGTAATAAGACTGAGGGAACACGGGTGTTTTTAGGCCAGTTAGTAGGTATAAACTGCTTTTCCTACTAAACGTCCAGCCATTTGCCCCATAAGCCTCAAATAAACAGTTGGACTGTAATTTTGAAATTTCTTCTAACATAATGATCACGAATTGACTAAGGAAACTTTAACTAGCATCAGACAAAATAGCCTAACTTAATTGCAGTTATAAAACAATTTACTGCTTAATTATCGACTTTATGGTTATCATTTTTATTGTTACTAATTACCCGTTATTATGCATTTACTGCGGCTCATAGACCCAGTGGCACGGTGGTTGTGGCACACGCAATTCGAACGTCATTTTATGTATTGATTTGTGTAATACTTTTTTATAAGACATGGGTAACTGTTATTTATTTTTTACATTATGAGTACGTTTATTAATAACATTTTATTTAAATAATTGAATAGTAATATTATGGTAACTGTTTATTTTCTTTAGTAATGTAACATTTTTTTGAAATTTCATTATCTGTTACGTATGTGGGGTAGAGAATAGCGTATTTTATTTTACTTGCATTTTAAACGACGTAAACATCGCAATAGCAAGATCTACAGAGAAGCCTATTGAGGCTTAAAGATAACTAACTAAAGCTGGTTAACTAAATTTAAACTGGCGTATGTGTGACTGCAAACAGTGCAATATTAAACTAACCATGTGAACAATTAGATTTCAGAATACATTACTATTATATGAATCCGTCAACCAACAATTACTTAAGAGTTTGTTAAAATTAGTTTTGTGTTTGAGTCTTAAAAAACTGTTCAACCTTTACTTACATCGCAAACCAATTGTACTACAAATAAAAACCCTCAAATGCCACTTCAAAAACGGCTCCGTTAATAATATCAAAATTATGTATACATCTCGCCACATTATAATTAATTATGAGCGAATGCATAATTTATACAAAACGCAATAAAAACACCCTAAATATAATTAATCAAACCGTTTATGTTAAATAGGACACGCTGTATCATAGCTTACGAAACAAATTAAACTTTGCGTTTGGTACAAAGCAATTCAAGCCTTATGCGACAGCAGTAAAGAAATTAACAGTTGATTTGTTTTGCTTCTGTACTTTGCCCTTAAGTTACTATTTAAATTGATACGGTGACGGCGTACTATAATTTCTAGTAGCCACTGGATTCGTATAATTAGATGAACAATTATAATTAGTGGAATATGTAAATTATAGTCTAATTTTAAGCGATTATATTAGAAGGTACTAGGGCGGTGACATTGATGAAGTTGGTATTATAATTATTTCAATAAAGGAAGTATTTAAAAGGACGCTTCACACGACTTGCTTTGTTTCTTAATGAAATGATGATAAAATTAACATTTTAATCTTTTTCATGTCGAGAATTATTAATTTAAATTGAAAGTGAATTTTAAATATATCTAATACATATTGTTAACTAATCATCCAAAATCCCCCCCTCCCCTCCGCCCTTTTTGGGGGTGAAGGGAGAGTTGAAGATGCGTTCGAAATAGTCATCCGGAACGCTTCAAGTGCTCGTACCTTACGACCAAATACGGCTAACGTCCGATTGCATCACCTCGTCCACATTCAGACGCGAAACAGTTTTTCAATTGCGTTCCAAATTTAAAAGAATCGATGATTAAAAATCAAAATCGGCGCCGTCCGAACCGCGGCGAATCCGAACTTCTTTGAACTGTGATATTGAAATGCGCCTGCGCGGTACCGTCTCGCCCATATGCATTTAAACGATGCAATGGACCGCTCAATTCATTATTGTTCCGTTTTTATTTCGCTATTGTGAAGTGATTTATGCTTTGTCACGCGCATACAACATTACCCGACTTCGTACAGACCGACCAATATTAAAAGTAGTGGCATTGAGCCACGAATATATTTAGAGGTTACGATTTTTATTACTCTTGTACGACGGATATGATGCATTAATAAGTAGGTACATTTGAATGAATTTTGGGGAGGGCACAGAAGAGAAGAAACATATCGTAAAAACTATCCGACTAAAACTGTTAAGTCGCTTCGAAAACAATAAAAAGATTGGTGTTGGAATATCTACAATTATTCACACTTGTAACAGTTGAAAGTCTAAACAGTATGTAAAATATGGTGAATATGGTATACTTATCAAAATTTTGTATAAAATTACACAAAAACTAATTTAAATCAGACAAATTTAAAACTTCTTAAACATGTCTCAACAAGTTGTAAGCATTCTCGCAGTGTTATCATAGTAGGTAACGTTTTTTACTACCTAAATCTAATTCGAAATTATAACATATTTTTGTTTTAGAAGACTTTTGTTACTTACAACTTTTAGGAGTCATTCGCTGTATCTGAAGTAATATCTAACTCTAAAAGTTCACAGGGACAATCTACGTGTAAATAAAACAGAAATTAAGGTTCAATACTGTTACGTAAAATACCCAATATTCAGCAGTATATTTAGACAGCGAACCTATTTCCTGTTTAGCCAACGCTGACATATTCAAAGGAGAATTCTTTGCGTTGTAATATGTTTAATAGCCGCTGACAAGGCGCCCTTTGACGGGCACCGCTAATATGTGACAAGGGTCGAGTGGGGGCCGGGGGCTATTGGCGATGTCAGGTATCGCTGAAGCTTACGCACGAATGATATTACCTACAAGTGTAATATCAACCATTCACAGATATCGAATATAAAAAAAAATATTGGGAACTATAGAACGTTTCTGCCTTGAAGCAGCCATTATAACAATTTGTGTGTTCGTTTGAAGGATGTAGAAACCGGTTTAAAAGGATATTACAGGGACCATCTTATTCTTGAAAAGCAGCAATCCATTCGTTCTCACCCTTTGTTAGGATTGCTATTTCATTCATATGTACTAAAATGTGTTATTGAATTTTATTAGCTAACTTCTCGGTCTAGTGGATAGATAGTCTGACTGTTAAACCGGAGGTCCTGGGTTCGATTTCCATCGAGGACAAAAAATTGTGTGACCAGCACATTTGTTTGTTCTGTGTCTGGGCGTAATAAAAGTATCTATATCGGTATTATTATTATTATTATTACTAACTAGGTAGACAGAGAAGACCGACTACCACATAAAACCTTACCAAAATCTTTGTCCTAAGCAGACTTGCTACAGCCTTGTAACAGTATACCTTTGTCACTTTGATTTCAAGCAGCTCGTTACACAAACCGTTTGGTATACGAGCAACCCTCTCGGCTCGCACGCTGATGATTGACAGCACTAAACGACGGCGCCACGGACTGAAAATCCCTCAAATATTCTTTGATGCTAATCGCTTTGTTTTTGTTCCGTTCACTCCGCCCGCCGCTGTGAAAACATTAGTTTGAAAATAAATCAACTCCCCGCCTTTAAGTAGACGCGCTTTGAAGTTCCATTATTTAAATAGTTTTTGAAAACAAGGTCATACGTGCTCCCATTGTTATTGTTGTTCAACTTGAAGGCTGTTCTGTTCGTGAATTGAAATTTTTAATGTAACCGCTACTTATCGGCGTTAACGTGCCGTAATGCTGACATTTTGCGACACAACTCATTATTTCTACACACTTTTCTGTCGATCTTTATTGCCACGGCAGACCTGACCGCGCATTGCCGTGGTTCAATTATAATAAGTTAATGTTATGTAGAAATCCCGCGGCTCGATGTACGTCCGATAAGCGTTGTCGTATAAAAGACATTGACTGTGCAATAAAAAAAATGAGATCATTAATCGAGATAAAAACTATCCTATCTCTCAAGTTGGGCAAAATTTTCATTGCGATCGGTTTTTGCTTCAAGAACTATAAAAATTTGTATTAACTTTTTGGTTGGAACAAAACTTAAGGGGTTGCGCATTTAATGATTTTATGTGTATTAGATATTTTTTTGGATTTCGCGCGGGCAAACTCGCGGGCAACAGCGTGTGAATTATATACATAACAACCTGTTTTAAAACAATTACTTCGTTTAACAAAACTACTGTAAATTACAAGAGTATGTCAACGAGCGCAACGAAAGTTAAACGTGGGAGTAAGCGACCGTTTTTATAATTTTACGAGTTTCAATTTAATGGACACGACAAAAAAGGTCCTTAACGACAACACCGTTTAAATTGTACCAATATTATCTACAATTTATGTCCACAAACTGCCCTGCGTATATTGTGTTAAATATATCGCATGTGAACCAACATTGCGAAATAATGTGTACACCACACCAAATAGAGCCGGCTCCAAAGCTTGACTGGCCTCGTGGTCGAGTGGTGAGAGACCCTGACTGGAACCGGAGGTCGTGGGTTCGATTCCCATCCGATTCAAACATTTGTTTGATGGGCGCCTTTGTTTGTTTTGTGTTTGGTCGTAATAAAAATATCTATATAAGTGTTATGTGTACTATATGTAAGATACAGTTATCAGCTGTCCGGTTACCATAACACAGGAGTTAATGCACCTAATTTTGAATCAGACAGCCGTGTGTGGAATTGTCCAAGTTTTTATTATTATTATTATTATTTAGATATGACATCAGTTTTTGCCGCAGTGTACACTCGCGAGAATAAGCGGACGAGTGTCGATCGCAAATCACATTTTTTAATCGAACTCACGTCTCATCGCGTGCAACGTTAGCTCTGCACGCGTTATCTTCATATCACACAGACACAAAGATCAATTTCGTTGCAATCGTTGTCAGTTTTAATTTTGTCGCATTTCAGCACGGAGACACGTCGCCCGATCGGAATGTTATCGACATCCGCCAAACTATCGACTCTCGCACAACACTAATTAATCTTTTTGCTTTTTACGTTACTAGCACAATGATTTACGCAACCACCCAACGCGTCGGTACAGTTAACGACGTAAATTAAATCACGGTTTCATCACGACATGAAATGCTGTCTTTTTTTAACACAAAAAGGGCTTGAATCTATGTGTACTGGATGTTTCATTAAAAGAGGCTCTCATTTTAATGGTATACACATCGTTCCATAACGAAATTAACTCTCTACTACCTACTTTATCAGTCTTTGCAATGAACTTACCAGGGATTATTTTCCGAAATAGATCAAGTTCAGTTCTCGAGTAACTTAGGTATGTTTCATGATACTTTTTGAACTTATTTTCCTAATCACCACTGGAGGGTTCCTTTATTATTATCCTTTATAATTATTATTAAAATCTTTATTAGATACACATACCTACTGAGAAATGTTTAGACTAGATTACAAGATGTCTGTGCCATTGACTACTTACCAACAACAAATTGTCATTCAACATTAAAATGTTTAACTTCAGTTTTGATTTGAATTCAATTTTCGTTATCTTTACTATTGTAAATCCCGTGTCTGTAATGCCATGAACGCTGGATGAAATAAAGATTGACTATCACCGTTAAAATCGGTTGCAAGCGGTTCCATAAAATATCCACGGTCATTTTTTACTCAATATTGATGCCGATCATTAGCGCGGCCGCTTAGGTAGCGATGGGGGAGATAAACAGAGTTGTTTTTAATCTAAACAACACAAAAACTGAGGAACAACACCACGCATTTGTCAAGCGGCCGACAGATAAGGTGGTTACGAGGGGCTCAATTAAAAATTTATACTCCGATACAACTGAGGCGGCCCGTAATTAAGATATCTTACGCGAATAGATTATTTACAACATAAAAATAAAGAAAACCTTTGTAACGGTTCACGTGCAATCGAATTTCAACCGTGCACTACGATTATAATGTTCATTTTTGTGGTTGTTAATTTGTGAGATACACCTTTACGTGCGGTATTGGTTGTAGACGAGTTACGACGTGTGGATATCTCGAGGCGGGTTGACGGGAAGCGATTTTCATTTGTAATTAGCGTCCTGTTGCGATACGTCGCGCGGTGTAATGCGTGTTACGTCGAGCCTCCTTGTTGGGAAAGATAAGTCGAAAAGATAACGCGAAATCTTTTTTGCGCTCAAGCCTCGTACAGCTAAATATGTATTATTATCGTGGATAACATTGATGAAAAGCGCTTAAAAATCTTCATTAGTGTACTTAAATTAATATAGCAGTGTATTTTAATAAATTAAAAATAATTTCTAATTTGCGCTGTTACAATTTTTTATATTAAACAATTATCGTGCGAATTCCCGTGTTTTCTTTATCCCTTTTATCTTTTTACGGTTGGACAGGGGCTTCCTAAGAATTAGAAGAGTTAAGGACTCATACTACATTACCCATCAAAATTAAATTGGCAGACTTTACAAGCCCAAGACAACGATATGGAGAACTCGAACGTGTGCAGATTTCCTAACATTTTCCTTCAAGATGTACAATCAGTGACGTATTCAATCTTAGAAAATGCGCATAACCTTTTAAAATTCATATGGGTTGCCCCCACCCCCCCCTCCCTATCTCCTCCAGAGTCGGAGTAATTATGTTTATTATTTTATATTTAACATACTTCCCTAATTAACAAGGCCTTAATATACAGGTATGTCAGAAATTAATAACTAAATATAGTTCAAGGGTGTTAAGAGAAAAAGAACCTTAATTAAAATGAAAATTTGGGGACATTGATGACATCCCTGTGTAAATTAATACCGATGTCTGTGACATTTCAATCCTTAATTACAAGGATCCGAGTGTATAATCAAAGTACAAAATGTCTTATTTCCGAAGAAAAGAAACCTCGTAATAATATTTTATTTCACCGCTACCACACTACAGCTTGCTCAATAATTAACTTAATAAGCGGTGATATTCTTACCATGAAATTTTATTTATTTATTCTACGTATTTCGTTTTGTTTCGTTTTCGACAAATAAAACGATGTCGAGAGTTTGAGAGTGTATGTAAGTAAGAATGATAATTGGTATAACATTACCAGCCGAAGTGGACTGAAGTTCATCGTTCCGTAGGTTCGTTTTGACAAGAAAGAAACAAACAAACAAGCAGGTTCGCATTTAAAATATTAGTATGGATGCTTTCACTGCTCGCATGTTCTTATTACTACATGTTAATATTCATTCGTTATATACATATAATATACATTTAAAACAAAATTTAAATTTAAAAACAAAACGTTTACTTTGTGTCCGGATGTTAATAAATACGAATGTGTGTCACCGGAAACAAATATGTATTCGCACGTAACTTCCGTTTTACGTTCTACTTGTTGATTTACGTGTTCAATATTTTGTTAAGTCAATATTACTTCTGTATGTTATATACGATCAGTAATTTGTATCATACATGTATATATGAATATGTATTACTTTTATATAATGAACAAATAATTAATTTTAAAACAAATACTAATAACACGATCCTTTATAAATACATAGATCGAAAAAGAGCAAATAAATACATGGAAACATGCCTTAGATAATCTAGCATTTTGTATGTCTAGACAAGGTAAGGTTATGCTTTATAATATATCGCCAGTAATTTAGTAAGCGATCATTCAACAAGACCAAGTTACCGTCAGATCGGATTACATGTTGTGTGCTTTGCATGACAATTTATAGCTACATTTATAAAATCAGACCAATAAGCCATTTTGAAAAAGGAAATTGCTTAGAGACAGACGAAATCGATCAGAAAACTTTCGAACGGTACAATTAAAATACAATGGAAATATCCAACACACTTTTTGGGTATCTACTCAGGCAAGAAAACGTTTTAATTTGCATTATTCCGCATTTAACACACTAATGCTTAATATATACAGCTTTGAAGGTGAAATTTATGTTCCACATTAATAAACAATTGATTACGTTCAAATAGCGAAATATTACAATGTTACCTGTCACAGCACAGATAATCATACTAATGTTTTTGAGGTTAAATTTGATGGTTTGTTTGTCGAGGATAATATCTGAAACTATCAATCCGATTCTTAAATTTATTTTGCTTATAGGTAGACAAATTATTTCTGATTAACATAGGCTATGTTTTACTGTTATATTGTTTTGTCGTCCGAAATAATTCACAGACATATGATTGGGAACGCGAGCAGTTCATTATGTGGTAACACAAGAGACGTTCCAACTTAGTCCACTTAGTCACTTCTCTCACTTTCACACCCGGTTGCTAAATTCTAAGACAAACAACATATTTATATAGTTACATATAAAAATACACATAGGTAAATTGCTTTACATACAAAAACACATACTTACAAACACATCGCGCGGCTATGACGTAGTGTAAAATGCCAATGTAATTGCCAATACATATGAATATAACCAATTACATTTAATATCAAACCAACTAATGCTATCATTACGTCTACATGTGCTACTACATTTTGCTTTTTTAACAGCTCCAAATTAAACTTAATTGCCATTCTATAAGCTTCACATTCCTTTAACTCAAGTACGTAGATATGTAGTTAAGTTTTATATAACCGAGCTCATTACACTAGCTCTCGCCCGCGGCGATGTCCTTGTTTCAAACGTGTTCGCAACTGGAGTATGTTAAACAAATTGACTTACAAGACCACTCTTGTTAATGTCACTATGACATTTTGATTGAGCTGTTAGTAACACAGCAAATTGGCTAATATCTATTGATTGCGTAGCGTTTGCTTGTAAGTACATTTAATGTGTGGTATTTAAATACGTGTATTTATTAAAATATCTAGCAGTATCAGTATATCTGACTCAGAAAGGTCATTTCTTAGTTTTCCTGTTAATTTCTTTGTTTAAAATTTTTTATCTTTCTTTGCATTCATACTTGATATTGTAATTTTTTTTAATTAATCAGTAAATAATATGTTTCTTAGTCACTATCTTCATGTCTCATTACGGCTCCTAAACAATGAACTGGTACGTCCTAATAGATAATAGGTTTATCGTAAACATTGGAATAGAAACAGCAATGTAAAAAAAGTCTTTTCATTTCCCACTACTGGGCATGGATCTCTGTTACATCTACGGGCAGCTTGAAGCATACATCGTCACTCCAATGCCGAGACCATACAGTCAAAGTCAAAGTCAAAGACATGTTTATTAAGAAAAAAATGTCGACAGAACTACCTACATAGTTAATACTTGCCACCTTTTATAAATAGCCGACATTATTTTAAGAGATAATTTGAGGGCTGTCAGAGAGAACGGCAAGTGAGTGTCGTAAGCGCGGATATACGAGTGCGGCGCTGCCTCGTAAATCACTCGCGGGCCGCGGACACAGTGCTAGCGGGAGCGGGTTAATATATTATTAAAATAATAAACACAAATTTGAAAATAAAAAAGCTTTTATTTCAGTTCAGTTCAGTTTTCATTCATTAAGCCGACAAACAGGCAACCGGGTCGGGATTTGCAGGATAGGTAACTAATGCGGTCCTATAAGGTACGGTTGGCATGAGCACTAGGAACCCTAACAACAACCTAACAAAATTATAGCGACTTTCAGGAATCGTTAGGGTTCTCTGTCGAAACAGCTGAACATTTTAACGGTAGAGAATTTCAGCACCAATAAATGTGTACACTAATCTACTGAAAATAAACTCATTTCACTAATCTACAGCTGAAAGTTGGTTAATACCCAGATTAAAAAGCGGTCATTGAATTATTTAGGTACAAATTAAATTGATAATTTCAAATGTTTAATATGATAATTATTAGATTAATTAATTATTAATTTGTTTATGCAATGATTAACCGCTGGTTGTAAGATATTGTATAAGGAACAGTAATTAACATAAGCCATGGTAATATCATACAAGCAAAAGTAACTCTGCTGTCTGTTTGTCTGTTACGGTCTCATAGCGACAACGCATTGCCAATTTTGATGAAATTGAATATGGAGACAGCTTGAAGCGTGGTGCAGGATACAGGTTACTCTTTTTTCAAAATACGTTGCATATGGGGATTGTAATATTCCATAAAGAGGTGTAATTTCAACTTGTCATGTGGACGGGTTAAAGATAGTACTGAAATAAATGAATATTACAATTCTCTTTCAAATTAGTCATGTGCATACATAACTGTGCACCGTTAACTCTCCGAAATTATCATTTCTTTTTATTCTTTTAAGCTAGCAAGCAAGCGTACGAGCCACCCGATGGCGAGTGGCAACTCCTCAGAACCAGCAACGTGCAGGCGCTGTTGTCACGCTTTACACCATTGTGTTTACGCCTTTATTCAAAAGATTAGCTGTCCCAACCGCCGCCAGTGGCGCCGCGCTACGGGAAACGTCGGCCGTGTACCGAACGACGGCGATTAATGTTTTAATACGTGTTCGCAATAATTTAATAAGCGGCGCTGCCTTCACATGTTCTTTTACAGACGAACTGACGTTTTATTCTTTATTAGACTGTTTTATCGCCTCGTTGGTTCACCTCGCTATGCTCGTGGTACATTTTAAAATCGACTTTTCTGTGTTCTGGAAGCCACATAGACACCGAAATAAATATCAAGAGTTGTTATAGACGTGCCTTCGATTCCCACGTTGTACAAGTATTTGTGCGACGACCACATTTGTTTGTATTATGTCTTTGTGTAAAAAATATATTTATGTATTACTCGTATATTGTATGTATATTTGTATTTATATCACCTGTCATATATTTGACTAATTTGGAATCAAACAGCCTGCATTTTATTATTATTACATTCAGAAAGAAGAGCCGTGTCTGTGGAAGCATAAAAATTTAAACTCGGTAATCTGGATTCATATCCTGGCCGGCACCTCTAACTTTATCGAGGTTCGTGCGTTTTATAACTTAAAAATTTAAATATCACTCGCGATAACGGTGAAGAAAAATATATTATAAGTGTATTATAATATTTTCTGAGGTGTGTGAAGTCTGCCGCTTCGTATTTGGCCAGTGTAAGTAAAAAACGTTCTCAGTAAGAGGGGACTCGTGTACAGTAGTGAAGTCCTTAATAAATAAGGGTCGAAAATTTTTAGTTCCATAAATAGACTTTGATGACACAACATTTGTACAACTCATTGTAACACATCGATCACTGCAAGTAATTCATTTTCAATGGCCAATTCAATTTCCTATATTGAATTCTGACGTAACTGTCAAACATACTCCATCTATATCAGAAGCACGAAATTCACCATTATGCCGCTAATGTGAAGGCTGGAAATCGCCCGCACGAGCAGCTCGCATGGGGCCATACAAAAAGCGATAGATTTTCCCAGTCAATAACAACATGTAGCCATAAAACTTGCCAGAACGAAACACATAACTCATAATAATCCATTTAACGCGAATCGGCATCAAGCGATTGAATCTATTCGTTAAAGCTATTACTGTAGAGAACGTTAAAAGAACAGAGGCTACACAATTAAAATTTTAAACAAAAAAATGTTTTTTGCTTATTGCGAACGAAATTTATGATAAAAAAAGGTTATATATAAAATGTTGCCAGCTTCATTAATATTGCCCATTAACATACCATCACGCCAGGTCCTTAACAGGGTTGACAGACAGCACTGTGTGCCTATCTCTATCCTTACTGGCCATACTAATATATCAGCGTAATTGTAATAAAATTAATTACATGCAATTGCATATTTACACAAATCAATGACATTTTGTTTGAAGGTTAAAAAAAATTTCACATTTATGAAATTTGTCATCTAACTACGAATTATATAAAATGCTTGTAATATATTTTATTTCTGAATACATATGTTTGTCTAGTAATAAAAAAAATGTAATCTCTGTGAGTGCCTCGTCTAGAGGTCGTGAGTCTTTATTGAGACCTTTATTATATTACAAACGGCTACAAGCCGCCATTACGGTGTGATTTACTGCGTCGATTCGAGCGAGGCTGGTAATTATGGACGCCTCATTATACACGCTTGTGTTGCTTACAGTACGTACGGGATTGTCCTCTGCGGAGTCAGTACTCTATGAACGGGATTATTTTCTTTTTTTTTATTGCGTAACAGGCTTGCGTTTGACTGCGAGCTCACCTGATGGTGAGGTGCAGTCTAAGATGAAGCACGCTCGTCTAGAATGTGTCTAGCCAGATTATTTCAATCAATACCAACACGCACGAACGATAAGTAAGAATCGGACGAGCTCATTAGTTGTTCAAATATATACTTATACGTAATATGTTATGATGATTAAAACAATTTGAACGTAACTTTGAACTGATTAAACCCGACCTAGGTAGCTAAAACATCGTATGACTCACAATATTTCGGTACAAATACAGTACAGTTTGAAAATACCGGAACACAAGAACTATTTATTTTGACAGGTGAGTACGAATGAACGAATGAATGGGTCCGGACTCATGTAGTTCATTCCTCGCTTTGCCATTTTTTTAAATTAACGTGATTGTAAGTTAAATCGTGTTTTCAGTTCAGTGTATTATTATCCTATTAAAATTTCGCACGATATCGTTCATCCCTTGAACCGGATGACCGATTTCGTTCATTGCCGAGCGATTATGCCGTTCCTCGAGCGACGGAAAGGTCAGTCGATTAAAATTGCAATAACAGCGGTGCCATTGCTTGCTGCTATCGCGGGTCGCAATGCCGTGTAATTAATAAAATTAACCGGCCGTGCAGTTTACATGCAAATTTTATGGCACCGCATTCATATGCGGCCGTTATAATGGAGAATTAACCAATTGAAAAAACTAAAGTTGGTTTAACACGCGCGCCTCGGCCGGACTCGCTTGTAGGGTATGCGCTTTGCTTTTGCACTTCACTTTGTTCCGATGTTTCGTTTTTTTGTACTTTCGCCTTTAACTAAGCTCATGTTACTTCATGTGGAATAATACCCAATTCAGCTATACTTAAAATGCTTGGTTTCTTGCAGGAATGATTATCTAGCTGATTTATAACGTTATTATCATCATTAAAGTGATAAAATTTGTTCTCCAGTGGTTAATGTACCATTTATTAGAAATGAAGTTTCTAGTGAGCACATTTTTATTACTTTCGGTACATGGGCACGTGAACTAATATTTTTAAATCGTTTCAGATCTCAAAGCAAATACAATCAGCCTCTTAAGATTACATCCCAATAAGATGATAGTAGTTGATAAGACGAGCGACAATAAATACACAGCCATTGAAATAGAAAAAGCTGAATACATATGTATACGTACATCAAAATGTCTTACAGACACATGAAGGGGAATAAAAAGTTGTTGTAGCGTAACTTTCCATCTTTCCATATCTCGCCTCTATAATAAAACTCGGAGCTTTGATGATCGTTCAAATAGAATATGAATTACTTTTGGGATTTACGGGCATTTCACGTACCTACGGCGCCGTCTCTTTGATGTCATTTTTCATGAACATAAATTTTTCAGGCAAACATAAAGAGCTCCACGCGTTATTAGACATGGAAATCGTTCCGTGACACACTGTTGCAATGAACAATGAACGTTTCTTCGAACATTATTATCCTCTATCGAGCTTCCATTTTTTATACATATTACATACGTAACAATCTGCTATGCAGTCAAACTGTTGTTACTTTGAAACGGTACCAGAAATTGATGGCTGCTAATAAATCAACCAATATAGATTTTCAATTGCTGTACTCAATGTACCTCGGCAGATTTACTCTTTCAAGACTATGCACCGTATATTTATACTTTTCTTATTTTCTGTCTTTCTAACTAGCGCTTAAATCATCTACTGCTATACTATCCATGCAAAGCTTTAAGTGATATGTATTTGTACCCTAGTATCTACTTCCGAAAATCTACTTATACTTTACCGATCACATTATATGTAGTACACTAACTGTTGTCAAACCAAATTTTATTATATGTGCCATAATAAAAATTTGCTGTAAAACATAATAAGTATCATATGTTTAGAAATCAGGAACTTATTCATCAAACTTTCCAACAGTATGAACACTGGTCTCCGCCTCACAAATAAATCTGCCTTCACAACTGCGTGTATTTGTCGATGGCGCGATTTTTGTATCCGGTCCGCCTTTGTACCGGCACTACCAGCTTCCTGTTTGCTTCAGATCTTCTAGGAAACTCCAGCGATAAATAAGATTACCCTCGTTCGTGAAGCTAGTAAAGAAATGCAGCATTTTCAATTTTTCAATTTATTTCAGGTCAATAAATATTTAAAAAACAGGGTAATGAACGTTTCTGCCATGTTCGTTTATTTATGTTTTTACCCTTTTTCATTACTCGTAATACACCGCTGTTTCTTAGTCGTTATTGAAACGGTAGAGAACTGTGAAAGTATATACATTTTAGAAATGAAGTTGTAACTGTATCGTGACCTAAAACAGTGAGTTTTCAATTTATCATAACATGTATAAGTACTATTCACTCTATATAATCTCTCTATACTATGCAATCATTTTAATGCCAATAACACGAGTACGTCAATTTAATCCAAATTTAAATACCGTCGGTCATAAACAAATCGTCCTAAATACAACAGAATAGAACATGCATTACCGTTTGTGTAACACTTTTCAATAAAGTTTAATGTATAGCCCACCATTTATCATTACCACCCATACGATCATCAAACAACCGCTCAATCATCTATAAGAAACCATCTGCCGTTATTGTCACGGACAGCAAGTCAGATCTCACAATGGGGTCGGATAATCCTATTACACCCTGACATTGACCAACGATTCATCAAAGTGAAGCGTGTTAGAAGCTTTCGAAGACATTCTTAATATTAAAAGTGAAGAGGCATTATTGAATGACGATAATGTGCTGAATAATCTCAGCTCGCAGTTGAATGGACTATAATACTAATATAGTTAAAGAAAAATAGGAATCTAGTTCAATGATATTTAAATCCAGCCAAGAGTTTTCTATATTGACGAAATACGAGTAGATCAGATGCTAGTTTATGGAGAGTCAGACGTCAAAATGTGTGTGATGAAGATAGTGATATGTGTAGGAGAAGCAAGCTAGATCAGAAACGTGTCATTAGGCAGTCGGCGTTCCATGTATACTCCGTCAGCGACTTAGTACAGTGCTACAATGATGATAATGATAAGCTAAGAAACAATGCTCATGTAATTATAGTTTCATTTAAATAATCTGATGCATTTACAAAATGTGCCGTGACAAGTAAATTTCCATCTGCGATAGTTCACCTTGACGTCATAATCATAGACGTGTCGTGATTAATGACCTGTCGCGGGTCAGGTCTCCTTTGTGCTCCCTTTGAAATTCAGCCACTCATTTATCAAGCTTACTGTTCCGTTGTGAAATTAACGCGCTGGTGCAAGAGACAGGCGGCGGGATTAGCGTGGAAGGCTGTGACGTCAGATGTAAGGAAGCACTGCTTGAAAAAGGTTGACTGGAAGCTGAGTCGCAAGATTTTTGCAGTGTTTGATGAGGTGATGTTTTTACGCTATATAAAGCGGAACTAATGTAAAGTTGTGACTCTTTTACTTATGTGAACCACACCGGAAGTTTTGATAATTGTAACAATCTAATTTTTCGGAATAGTAAAAACCCATAAAAATTCACAATGATAATCTTATCGCTGTTGTTATTTTTGGTAATTGGTAAATGCAAATCAATCGAAGCAATCCCAACCCGCTAGCACTTAACACCTTACCATAAGTCTCAACCAGTGCACGGCGGTGGGCGAAATTTACTCGATCACTGATTTTGACGTATCGTTTTCGGGGTGGCGATGAAAAATGGTTCACCGGTGAAAGAGCTCGCGGCGGGTGTGCTCATGATTTTTGAAAGCCCCCAGGATGCCTCGACAATTGCTCGGATAGACAAACAAATTTTATTTATTGCGGTCTGGAACAGACGATTTGTTTGTGTTGAAATCCTTTTGAAATTTTTATGCCTGAAGGTGAAGTGCTAGGTTTTTCTAGTCATTTTCCGTTCCGGATGGAAGCAAGGGGAACAATAAATAATTTGAAAATTGAAGATGGCAAACGAAACACATTCATTATTTCGTATTTAATATGGAGAGCTCATTTTATTTGAAAATTGCATTTTATCTTACCACACTTTTATAACATTTAATAAAAACAAAGTTATAGTCAATTCTTGAACAGGAACTAAATCAAAGTAAATATGTGCATTCGATCTTGATTAAAATGTATCCAGAAGGGAAAACGTAAATAATAAATTTCCAGTAGGAATAGGTCTCAATTCTCCTTAACATTTATGATTTAGTAGGAAACGGAACGCTTCAAGTCCATTAGCTTCCCAAGACGTGGGAAACATTGAAGGCAGGTCAGTTCCTGAATTAGTCACCTCACGCTCGGTGGCTATAGGAGTGACAGCTAACGCACGAGCCAGATTGTCATTTATAATTGCCAAAATAACATTACCGAAAACATAGATCCTAGTGTCATTACCTTAAGATACAATATCGCTTAAATGAGTAACATCGGCTTCTTGGTACAAGTCGACAAATACAAAATTCACATTGCATTACACATATGTCTTAGAGACATAGACATAAAGTTGTTTTTTGGTTAGTTTATGAAAAATTTGCTGTGGTAAAGGTTTACTTGTGTTGTCATGTCGGAAAGCAAGTTAGTAAACAGTATGTGACGGCTGTGACTTATGCGAAGGGAGAGGATTTATTTTCAAAGCATTGTACTGAAGCGTGAGATATGACTTGAAGTTTTTGGTTATTTGTCATTGTGTAATTTGCGTCACTGTCAAGAAAGCTCACTTCAAATCTCTTGTGATTTTGTTGTTTTGCGGAAAAAAAATATTATCTCATTTTGTAAAAAGGAATTGTGTTTATTGTAGAACGTTAAGAATTACTCAAAATATAATCATTATGGGCGTGTATATGTATTATGCTAAACATGAATATGTAATATTGGAATTTTCGAAGTTGTCGTTTTACTACTCAGTTAAAAGATAACCTAGCAGGCTTTGAGCTCCAAATTGCAGGTTAACTCAGCGCACAAATCGTCAAAGGAAATGATTACACTTGTGATTTTGGGCACCTACATATTTTTTAACATTTATCATAAAAAAAGGGTTTTCTCATAATCAGCAGGCATAGGCCATAGTCTACCACGCTGGTGAATTGCAAGTTGGCAACTTTTATACACTTAGAAGATTACCATTAATAACTTTAAGATGAACATACTTTCTCACGAAGTTTTTCTTTACCGTAATCGCATGTAACTCTGTTAAGTCAAGGATCCATGGCAGAATTTGAAATCTAGAACGCAGGACTAGGAGGCGGCTTATGGGACGTGAACAATAAAGTGAAAGGTTACGGTAATCCATAATTTTAACCTTGAATGATTGTTTCAAAAAGTCATTAGGTGCATTTTGAAATTTCTTTAATGTCAATCTAGCTTAGAAGAACTGGTTAAATGTACGCTATTTATATAATGCGATTTTATCTTATTGTGATCTTTCTACCGATAGTAATTTATCGTTAACAGATTGGTTGTCACGATTCAATGGTCTGTGAATGAGTTAATTGAAATTATTCGGCAATGCGATAGTCCACAACGTACGGATTGATTGTAATTCACTTTAATTATTCTCGTTTGCATAAACCGGTTTTGATTTGAATATCATTATAATATACTTAACTTTTCTTGCTCATAAATTTAAATAGCTTGTTTTGTCGGTACTAAAAACAGTTTATATAAGAGCTATATACTTCAGGAGTTTATACAGATTACTAAGATATAAATTATAGTTTATTTCTGCAACAAAGTAAGTCCATATCTAGCGATATTTTGCTATATTAATGTCAGATAGGTTTGGCAGCCATGCTCTGCAAATATAAGGAGTTCAAACGTAATCCCTGGACTTTAGAAAACAGAGATCTAAATACATCTGTGTCTGATCCCAACTGAAAAAAATTGTATTCCGATTGGCTTAAAGATTTTCTTGAAACGTAGAGCCTATCTGACATCCGCCCGTCTACATAACCGTTAGCTACTTTTGTAACATACAACAACATATATCGAAGACATTAAGGTATCATTAATCATTTACTTACTAGTACAACAAAAGAATATTCCCCATAACAAAGCTGAGTTGTCCAGCACTTAGCCCGCACCATCAGCGTAATCAACCCACGATGACGCCACCGAAACTTCCCTAAAGTATTTACATTACAGACTCGAAATTAACCAAACAATATTAATCATACAAAGTCAAAGCGCCCTCCGCCCATAGCGCTGAGTACGCGATAATGATATATGAGATATTTGATGATAAACAATCGGGGTCATTTATTATCTGTCCGTTATTTGACAGGCGGTAGGCAGATGTCATTTGTCATTTTCCGTGGGTCCCTTCGTTACGCCGCCGCCTACATTCGCCTCCGACGGTGGTTAGCTATCAACCGACAAAGCTGCTGCGTTACAATTCAATCTAAACTCAAACACGTAAGTAATACGACTGGATTTCGCGTGAAGCAAAAATCAATCTTGATTGTTTTCAGCATGAACGATTATGATAGATGAAAGAGTTAGCGCTCCCGCAGAGAAGGAGCGGAAACAAAGGATAGTAAACTCAAAATTGATGACGGTAAGGAACTTTTTTGTAAGATAAGTGTTATCGTACTGACTGGTAAAGCGAAACTTGTTATTGAAGATGAAACAGTAATGGATGGGGATAGGGAATGCGTGAACGATGTCGGAGATGTATTGTTATCGCGCTGTTTATCAGAATACCGACCGATCGCTTCTTTAAATAATTACCTTTTCAAAAGAATACTTCTGCTACTGGTAATATATTCATTATATCGGACATTTTACAAAGCGCCATTGAAATAAATAAAAATATTTTACGGCGTATCAACGTCCGAGATTGGATCGGTTTAAGTTTTTTCGTCGCCGGTGGACATATTTGGGATTTCAGCTCAATCATTAACTGAGTCATTTCTTGTTTTGCAATTTGTTTTTAAGACAGCGGTATATTTGTATTCGGCCGGTCGTGTTGAAACTTATTATAATAAAAAGATAAAAAAAGCTGTAAAGTATATCGTGCCGAAAACGTGGGTTCCGCCAATTAAATGACCGTAAAATTTTTGATGTAAGTATCAGAAAAGGTCAGACACTCAAAAATACAATTCCGATTTCGTTATCTCGTTATTTCTGGACATTAAAACGAATGACATTTAAATAATAAAAAAACCAAATGCAGACCAAGAGCGCATTGCGTGCAAAAGTATTTAAATATTTATGAAGATAGAAAGTTTTATAATTTGACTTATAATTGCAATAATGATAATTAACAATGTTTTCGTCTAATTAATAAGTAAATTTCATAATGAGCGACATACTGCTGCGCTTATTAACATTTCTACTCCCGTTGCAAACTTAATGTAACATTTTAAAATCATCTTTTTCGAAATGAGAGTTTTCTCTTTTTCTCTTCCTTTTTTTAGACTCGGTGGAACACTTAACGGGCAGCCATTACGCTGTTTAAAATTTAACAAGCGGTATAATTCACGTACTCAATGACTCACTCACTGTGTAATGCAAAATACGTGTTAGCTTGAAAGAGTGTTCCGTTTTGGGTTCCCACGGGAGAGGATGCGGATGTTACTTAACCAAATGTTTAATTTTCCGAAAACAACGCTCTTTGTAATATACCACCAGTTTAGATAAACCAAAACTGTATTCGGTGTAGAGTTTCAACTAGGCACATTGTTGAAGTGCTGCTTATAAATTATGAAAGCTTATCTTCAGTACTCACTAAAGTCTTCTTTCTGATTCCTTTTTGCACGTTGCCCTACATATACTTTTATATTTTCTATGTTATACCAACTGTGAGGACAAAATTAATACCCAACTGATGAAAATAATATTAATCCAGCAATCGTAACACATATAATACTTAAAACTTTTAATAACGACGTTTCCATAAAACATTTTTAACAAATTTGTTTCCACCCATCGCACACCTATTTCAATTCCATCCCTCGTCTTTAAAATATTCAATGGCTGCTCCTCTGTCAAACGCATTCTTTAGTTCATTACTCTACCAACACCCCGGTTAATCTTTCAT
Organism: Agara belti belti; assembly: GCA_018245935.1. Taxonomy (NCBI): domain Eukaryota; kingdom Metazoa; phylum Arthropoda; class Insecta; order Lepidoptera; family Hesperiidae; genus Agara; species Agara belti. The sequence goes on from DWEM01000153.1 coordinate 21,782, forward strand.
TGTGCTCTGAATAATGCAAATATTGTACGTATCGGAATCACGAAATGCATTATAACAGATGGCATCGATTGCAATTCAATTGTACACTTAAAGTTATTTTTTATTCTATTAACAGAATACAATGTATTTGAACGTTACAATGTATTATGCTGCTTATACAATATTAGCTACAAACTCCTGAGACGTTTAGTTTAGTGTGATTTCTCTCATTAGTAACATATGCACAAACTATATCATTTTTCACATTAAATTGTCTTCGTATCGCGTTATGTCTTTCGCTTTCTAAAATCCATCTAATATTTCAATCTGATCGTCTGTAGGCGCGCCTCTAATATATTCAATAGCTGCCCCCCTGTTAAACGCATTCTTTACTTCATCACTCTCCCCGATACCCCGGTTAATCTTTCATTGTGCTCCGAATGAAGCGTGTTGAATAGATTTTTGAATATAAATGGCCATGTTGTGATTCGTGTATCGTGAACCGTAATTTTGTCTTCTTAAAGAATTTTCTTGTATAGTATGATTTTATCATATTCTGTTTAGTCGGTAAGTAGCTTGAAACCAAAAAACAGAGACAAAATGTTTTCCATGTCATTGGTATCGTGTAAAATAATTTAAAATTTATTTTTAATGTTAAGATGTCACCAATGTATTCAATATATGACATTTTTTGTGAATAGACACGTACGGTAAAAATATTATAGTAAAATAATAAAGTTTATAATAAAAACTGTTTAAAATTCACCACGCATTAATTTATTGGTATTTTTTTATATCGCCATGTTCTCATACTCAAAAGCATCATACCAATAATCATTATCTGGAGATTGAATCTTTGATAATGCTCGTAATTGCTACCGAGAGGAGCCAAAGTAAATTGCATGTCATTAACTTGAAATTAATAAAAAAACTTGTATATATTTTTGTACCTGTAATAGCGCGGCTCAAACTTAGTTTTTATTTCATCATGCCGATATGAATTAATCATCCGGTGTTAACCTATAGTACATGCTGTTAAAAAGTTAAATGATTAATCACTCATTAGTGGCCTCATTGTAATTCAGTATTTAGAATTACAATGAAGCCATGAATGAGTTAACATTATTTGAAGTGATTATTTCCTATCTGTCTATATCATTATTTACTTATGTTAATTTTTATCTGTGTACATATTTTTAATTACTTTTTTCTATAGATCTGTTTCTTAAATTTTACCTATTGCTAGTGATGCATGTTTTGCTGCTTGGATTATTAACCGTTATATCGTCTTGGTGAAAGGCTATCTAAATATTCCAAAATTGTAATCAAAACCACTCTCATACCCTGTCTATATTTTAGCTGTAACGTTTTTCAGTATTTATGTTTGTTTTAATGACACTGGAAAATGAAAATGATGCTTTGAAACCGATTCTCACTCGCCGGAAATGTCAACAGCCATCCTCAAATCGAATAAGTCGCGCTAATCGAGCCGAATCAATCGGCTCTAAGCAAACAGCTCGGCAATTTTTCGCGGCTGCGACGTGCCATCCATCGCGCCGGTATAAAAACGTCAGCCGACGCGGACGGTGACTATGATCAAGTGAGCCCCTCACACGACCGTTAGGGTTAGCGGACGTTTTTGAAACAATTATTCTAACTTATTTACTTACCGACAAAAGTTACAAGTGTTTGCCCTAAAGTCATCTTTTGTAACTGTAACTTCAGTAAATTGTCCCAGTCTCTTATCATGTTGCTGATAATTTTCGTATATTTCAATAATTGTGGTATCTACTTTGATTCAGTTGGTTTTGTTATCATG
>DWEM01000154.1:0-23561 GCA_018245935.1 Agara belti belti
TGAGATGGTCGCCTCTGGTATACAAGTGGACCGGCTTCCACACCCTTCAAACCGAAACACAATTGTAATAACAATTGTAATAACAGACGACTGCTTCTTTTATATAAGATAATATTAGCCCAAACATATACAACCGAAATATGAATGAATATCTCACCTAAAACAGGTCAATACAGTCAGTTATTGTAGGTCCTCGGTGCGTCTGTTACAGAGGCCGAAATAGCCCAACAGAATCGGCCCCTGGCTCAGGCCAGTGCGGCAGTTGACGGAAGTGACCCGCGCTCCCGCCATGCTCATTTCGTAGTACCTGGTGGAGACGCGCATTCATATAACTAGCGACCGCGAGGAGGTTCGACCGGTAGCTTCGGTGATATCGGTGTTACTTACTTGACTTTCCAACCGAAAGAATTTTCTACGGGCGTGTAAAATCCAGACTCGTTTAAGAGCATATATCTTTGTAAAGCTCTGAACTTCGGGTCCGACGGCGAGCTGCAGGGGTACAGGTTCAACACGTCCGAGGCCCCGCGCGCGGCGGCCGCGGCGTGCGTTGCGGGCGGAGCGTGCGGGGCGGGCGGGGCGGGCGGCACGCTGTGCCCGATCAGCACCACCTTCACGTCGTCGCCGGTCGAATTGGTCGCGAACAATTTAATGTTTAAAAATTGATCTTCGTGGCCGACCATCGTTTTCGTCGCGACGCAAGCTATGAGGGACCGATCGCAAGGAAAGTCGCAATGGAAGAGACGCGCCAGTCGATGCTCTTGAGACGCTTCATCCGAAGGGTTCACTTTGAGGCACGACCCGCCCGTAAAACTGTCCTCGTAAAACGGTTCCAAACATTCCAACTCCTTCGGGACGTACGCGAGAGCGTAGCGAGTCTTCGCCGCGCTTCCCAGGCGCAGGTTCACCGACATCTGCACCACGGAGTAATCCACCAGCCTGTCGACGCTCGCGCCTTCCTCGAACTCGTCGCGGTCTGCATCGGATTCTTTTACATGATGCTCTTCATTCTTCGAGGCTTTCAATCTGAACAGGTGACGAAAATAACTCTTCAGCTTGGTTCTACTGTCGCGGACGTGTGTCGCATCGCTCTCGTCCACCTCGTTAGCGTCCACCTTTTCCGCTTCTTCTTTGCTAAGAGCTAGAATAAAATCAGATTTCATTTTCATCAAGTCTTCCTTACTTTTTCCCGAAAAGACTTCCATCTTGCTCGACTCTAACGACTTTCGGTATTTGATAATCGTAGCTTTGTTCTTTAGGTATCCTTTGATGGATAAGTCCTTTATGTTGTCTTGCGTGGACAACAGATAGCCGTGAGGTCCGTGACTGGAATTCGGTTGATACTGCATGTGTCTTAGATTGTACCAGGGACGCGGACAAATCACCTATAAAAATAAAGTAACCGCAACATAATACAATATAATGCGTAACAAATGCCAACAGAAATACTCATTACCTCTCCGTACAAGCGCCTTTTCTTCCCTTGACCTTTGCAGAAGGACGTTTGGAAAGGAAAAGTGCACGGCAGGTTGGTGTTGAGGTACGGCCATAGGCTACCCCAGAGAGCCCGATCTCTCAACATAAAATTTTCAAATTTGTTCAGTTCCTCAGAATCTATTACACAATTGATGTCTTTTTTGTCTTCACACATAGCTTCGTGGGACCAGGCCGGGGCGAATATCGCTACGGAGCAACCGTACTCGTGAGCTACTTGAATAGCCTGAAATTATTTAAATTACTCGAAACAAGAGAACATTTCCAAACACAAGAAAGAATCTATTTTTTTACAGAGGAACATTTTAATGATATTGCGGGAAAAAAAACAATTGTTGCAGTTTTCGTATCTAGGTTCTTCTACTTTACCTCTTGCGTGTTAAACTGTCCTCCGCCGTAGAAGTTCCTCCCCCACACATCAATACCGATAAAAACATCGGCCACGCGGCTCCCGGCTATATTAGCGCTAAACTCCACATTTTCTTCGCTCCACGAATAGTTTGTGAAAAAACCATCTACTACGTCAAAAAAAGGCCTGAAATGTATAACTCGTTGAGCTTCCAAATATACAGATAACTAATAAAGTTGCCGAATGAAACCGGTGACAGAGTTCGGTTAGCATTTAAGTACGAGTATAAGCTAATTTAAAATTAAACAGAAAAAGATAAGGCACTATGCTTAATATCTCAGAAGGACACGCATCCTATAAAGAAATAGAAACGCAAAAAAAATTAAAGAAACAAATGACAAAGTAGCTTCGGTGTGTCAAGCTTGCGATATTTTACAGGCGTTGATAAGTAGCGAATTAGATGCTTATAGCAACACTGAGATTACTACTATAACGAATGCTAACTTGTTCTTGTCGTTGAGTTCATTCTGCCACGAGAGGTGGCCGTCCACGGTGACGCTGTCGTACCAGATCAGCACGGGCTCGTGCAGCTCTGTGTGCAGCGCGGAGTGCAGATATCGCACGAACTGCAGCAGCGCCTCGGGCTTGGCGACCTACAACACCAGTGGCACGAGTTGTTCAATATCTGCGGAGGCGTGCAGGGCGACTTTTTGCAGCTATGCAGAAGCACGTTCCGTTAAAACGCGTTTTAGCATGACGTATTTACAATAAAGCGATTCAAATTTAAAACCATCATCGACAAAAATGTACTGAATAAAAAACATAAAATGCAACATTGCGCGAGGTGCAGCGTTCTCGTTTTGCCTGAATATTCATTGTTACCACGCTTTTGATTGTAGAAAGCTTCATGTAGAAATTTATAGTCATAATTTTTTTTATAATTCCTGCTTGCTTGCTTTGAGCGACTGGAAATATAACGGACAAATAGAAAATAATATATTTAAATAGATGAAAACAAACCTTATTTTCAACGTTTAACAGCCATCCGTCGAGCTTCAATATTTTCGCAATTGTCACGAGAGCATTAGCAAGGTTTTTTGCTGACTCTTCTGATAGCAATATTTTTTCCCAAAAAGCAACCCCCTCACGCCATTCCGTAATTATAGTTCCTGTATTTATTATAAATTATTACGACACAGTATATGTACGTATGTGTATACAGAATTATAACTATTATAAAGTAATTCTTTGAAAAAATACATGTTATGTTAAAATACTTGTATAAACCCTAAATATAGCAAATGTAAATTTAAAAAATATCATTTATGATTCGTTTTTTTTTAACTCACCTATAACCTTAACACCATGAGCGTGACCAACATTAATCCATCCCAACGGTGGGATGGTAATTAAATGATGACTGAAGTAACAAAATATATCTATACCGCCCCAATTATAAAATGTATAAGCGTCGTGATTACCAGTGCCGTCGATAAAGCTACAAAACAGAATAGAATACAAAAAATCAACATTTTTCTTTAATTAATCAAATAAATTTTAAAAACTTTTACGAAGATGCAAAAAAATATTTGCAAAACCAATATATCAAAACTTACCAATCGTCGTGGTATCCATTGGCCATGTCATGGCAAACCAGAGTTTTTGGTAGGTTTTTCTTTTCCTGACGCGGCACACTGGGCTCTTCTGGATCGAAATGACAAAAGGTCTGTGGCACTTCCAGTAGAGTTTCGCCAAAGTAAGGGTTTATTTCTATATTTTTTATAGACTTTGCACTGTGAGGCTTCAAATTTTCACAGAGAGTTCTCCAAGGCGGCGGGTCTCGTAGGAATTCTATTATTTCATCGTACGTATCGAGCGGCTTACAGGTTATTTCTTGCTCCAGCCACATTTTCTTTTCAGCCATTTTATATGAAAACTAAAAGTATTTGTACTTTTCAATTTATTTATTTTATCTAGTGATCAATTAAAATCTGTACTTTACTGTAATGTAGTATTTACTACAATGTAACAGCGATGTTTGTTTACCGTTACGTGTTGACATTGACAGCAGTCGGCGGCCGCGATGGCGGGCAATACGAATGTGCGCGAGAATCAGCGCAGTGAAATATTATAAAACCGATAGATACTATTTATACTGGCGTAGAACTAGTTATCTCTAAATAGGATGTTTGTCAATGCCGACCATTGTTTTAAACGGAAATAAATAATCATTTGCATTTCTACATCGAGTTGCAAATTTAAACATCACTACAATGATCATATACTTACTACAAAAAGATGTAGCAATCTATATATTAATAATAGCTCTCTACATCTTATCTTCTAATCAAAATATTGCATATAATTCATTATTACAACACGATAACAATGTAGACCGAGATAGAGTTTTGCCATCTTCGTGCGATGAAAGTCTATATATATCACTCCCATCGTATAAAGACGGAATTCTGAGACCGTTAAGTAAGTTATATTGATCATTCATTTTAATAAATAAAACAACGATCTACAAAAAGTGGCACAAAATCTATGAAGCATACATACTCTTATACATAGAAATAAAACTAAAATCAATTAAAAGGTACTTTATAGTGTGTTTTAAAAACGGTGACAAAATATGTTACTCGCTGATTAATTATCTCGGACGACGTCGATCTCGATACGTCGAGTGCTTCGATCATTTAATTGCCATAAATGTTGCCAAGGCTGGAACGGGACAGTAACGACGTAAGTAGCAGTATCGGTACCAAAATATCACAATGGCATGCAGTTTTCCATAAAATATCATGTCGAACTTCTTTAACTAGTCGACAGCTATCTACCTGTGCTTTGAGTGGACCTTCTGCAGAGCACAAAGAGGCACTACATCATGTTTGGTGTAGCTTTGTGCACTGGTTGCTGGTAATTAGGCGCATCTTTAGACGAACGGGTCAGAAAACGATATTTATGTTACCTCATTTTGCTCAATGGATAGGGGTAAAAACAAAGTCGAAGATTCGCAGGACAAAGATGAATACCTAAGAGCCGACCTATCTGCGGCAGTATTGATGCCTATGGCCACGCTGTTGTGTCAGATTTCTACCCAATCACATTGTAGAAAGCTATCCTGAATATGCAATTTTACGTAAACAATCCTTTTATTAATATTTCAGGACGCTCTCATCGGATCTGAATATTTTGCATTTACAACAATGGAACACGAATATTACACGTTTTCCAATTCGTCCTAGTTTTCATGTTTACATGTCAGGATGTGTACTGTCCTTATTGATAAGAACAGTTCAATTGTGTCAATAACAAACAAATAGGACACTTCTATGTTCTTACATCGACAAACGTCCCACGATATATTATCATTTCTGTGAATATAGTAATAAAATGTTTTTTTTTATTGTAGCATAATTCAAAGCATTCTAAAAATTAAAAGATCATTATCTCCTGTAAAATCGATCTAATACATAATGATCTTATCTTTCAATTTTACGATTTTTTATATGATACGTGGTACTCCTACTGGACAAATAAATAAACAAATAATATGATTATGCACCATGCTTAATATTCAACTTAGCACATTATATGGTTATGAGCACAGCGCAAAATATATTTCAATAATGTTTATTTTAGACATGAATGTGAAATTACTTTTCGCAATACATATTCATATTTTATGGATTTACTGGCCATGTAAAGACTGAAGCATTATTTTAAAAATTTGATACAATAAAACTGGACCTAATGGAAGTAACCGATTTCTGAATAGATGTACCTACCCTGAATGTGAATTGTAAGATGTGCGCCCGTAAATTTTAGTACACTTGCTTCGTTTAAACTCTTTAATATTTTTTAATATAGATCTTTAAATATGATTTGCGAATTCTCCCTCATCTACAGTCTGTAGATTCAATAATTCTACTACATAACATTCAAATTCATACTCATACAAAATTTCAATTCACATTATACACATCTTGCGTAACATACGTATAACATATTCAAACTAGTCGAGAACGTCCTTATTGAAGTTAATTATAGAGCACCAAGTTTTGCCATTAAGTTGTTAATGAGATATCATAGTTTTTTAAAGTGTAATCGAAATAAAAGTAAATAATGAGATGAACAGAGACCAATATATTTTACGCGCCGTGACGGACGATATCGGCTTTATTCATATTTATATTTATGATAATAATGTCAACTATTACAGGCATTATTATTATTATTATTCTATTGATATAAGCATGATTTCACTCTTGAATTGTTCTAGACACTCAATACCCTACGCTACAGAAAACTAATAGTTGACCGGTTATGCTTGATCAATGAGATGAATTTAATATGTATTCTGTGAGTTGCACTGACAACAGTGACACGCATTTTGATTACCTATATTAATGATGTGTTATCTATACATTTAATATATTAGCATAGTGTGGTCTCTAGGAGGATTAATTCAAAATCTATTAATTCATTTTATTAATACTAATAATAGTTTTATAACAAAATACAAAACGTAACCTATTTCTTAAATGTCGGAAAAACGTGTTTAAATAAAACAACTTTTGTGTATTTCTAGAATTATTATTGTTGTAGCACACGTAAAAATGTCTCGAATTTCCGGATAAAAGTTATGAGCAAACCTAGTGAGGAATGTAGTGAGGAGAAGTAGAAGCGAATGAGATTCCACACAAATGCCTAAATGGTTGCCTATAAGCAGGCCCCTACAGATCCGTATCACCAGCTTCATTATCATCATTTTGTGCCTCATAGCTATCATACAGTTGTTTGCCTGCTACGGTCGGTACAACTACAAACATCTTCCTCGAGCGCGCTTGGATAAAAACTTGTACGTAAACACGAACCCCAACTTAGTGATAAGGAAGACGATCACGAATTGCAAATACATTGATATTCTAAAGAATTATAAATCATTATCAACTTGGGAAGTGCCAACAAAGTTTGACGATTTCCTTTCAAAAGGCTTAATAAATGGAAGCTACGTTCCGGAGAGCTGCAACCCTCTGTTCAGTGCGGCGGTCCTGGTCACATACAGGAAAAGACAGAATCAGCTAGATGTGTTCTTGCCATACATACATAATTTTTTGAGGAAACAAAATATACACTACAAGTAAGTTTGTACGTGTAACTAATTAATATATTGTATAAATGTTTGGTAGAATAATCAATTGTTTGTGATTAACAGGATATATTTGATCGAGCAGCAAGATGACGAGCCCTGGAACAAGGGGATACTCTACAATATTGGAGCTAAACATGCCATATCTGACAAGTTTCCCTGCCTCATCCTTCACGATGTAGACCTCCTACCCCTGGATGAGGGCAACCTGTACGCTTGCCTCGAGCAACCTCGTCATATGAGTGCTAGCATAGACAAGTTCAGATTTGTTCTACCATATGACACACTAGTGGGAGGAGTACTGGCAATACGGTCAGATCAGTACGTGAAGATCAATGGCTTCTCCAACAGGTTTCAAGGCTGGGGCGGTGAAGATGATGATTTTGCTGAAAGAATATTGTCACATAACTTCCATATTCAAAGGTGAGTTTAACGTTTTAATTTAATTTGGCTTTTCTTTCAAAACCAAGATGCTCAGACTCGGTCATGTTTGTTAAATTGTTTTGTAAGTAATACTCATGCGATACAAAGTCAATTTCTGTGAGTTTTTCACATAATAATTAACTCTGTGTAATTAGGAAACTGAATTACTCATATTTTTATTTTCAATCTCAATTCACTCGTGCGGTTAGGAAAATTACACTTGAAAATTACTCGGTTCATGGACTAATGTTATTAGGTAATCCGTGATACATTTTTCAGGTTACCTCCCGAGTTGTCCAGATACACGATGCTGCTCCACCAACAGGAGCCCAAGAACGTCGAACGTCACAAGATCATGGCCCACAACAAGATGGACATGGACAAGGACGGCTTCAACTCTGTGCAGTATTCACTAGTTACTGTCAAAGCTCACCGGTTGTTCACCATGATTGGAGTTAAATTATGATCTCTCTCCGAGTCGCGTAGGGACAGGGTACGGCCATAATAAGCAGTAACTGTGTATTCTGAATGATTGCTAAACAGATGTGTAAATTCTCTTTTAAAGTTCATGAATAATATTGACCGTTTATTCCGCTCTCATTACCCGCAGTGTTATGTCTCAGTCCCCATGTGCCAGAAGAGCATTATTGGAACCTTTATATGGCGCTACCGTTTAGATATTTCTCCACTGATAAACTCTCATAGCCGCGTCGCATAACAACAGAGCTGTTTCGGTAGCGTTATGGTATCTGGACTAATTAGGAAAACGGTATCGAGTATTGGATGATAATCGTGAATGTTCACAAAGAGACTTCAGTAATTATTGCATTAATAAGAAGGTAAAGAAACTTGCCTTTCAGTATCGAGTGAAACGTAACAGTTTCAAATATGTTAGCCACCTACCGGATAGATACCGATGTCGATAAGGGATTCTTTACAAATCCTCATGTATTCTGTTGTAATGAAGGTACATTTTGTGTACCGTATTCCAATAATTCCATGTATCAGGTTATTTCAAGTAGTCTTATTGAGCCTCGACTCGTAGCCCGCCGTTCGGGCTTGGGCTTCAGCGTTGTAGTAAAACCATTTTTTTAATAACTTCAAAATCACTCACGGTCTCGCTAGCCGGGAGGGTACTATCGACTGGCTTCGAGCGATTTCCCTCCGGTACGAGATAAGGACACAGATAGAGAGATAACACCGCCGGGTCGCCGGGAGGGAGATAGCTAATATTATCCACGATCGTTGGAAGAGCCGTCTCATGCGGCTTAAGCTACTACTTAATCTCAATGTAGAACCGAATATTAACGATATTATGTTACCTCCTCGATATTATTGATAATATTTGTAGACCATTATAGTATCGTAATAGTGTCATTTCATTGGCGTAGATAAAATCGTTTAAGACGCATCACATAGTGAAGACCAAAAAGAAAACTTCCATAATGATTATGAAAACCTGTATAGATCGAAGCGCATCAGGCGGGCTCAAGGTCGTCACTCACTCGACAACCCGGCACCCGCCCGTTCGCCTTAAGTACCCTCCAATTTTTTTATATCAACATAATATATATTAGAAAAGTCATGTAAGTTGTCGATACAGAACGACATACTTTCAAATATGAAGCCAAAATGAGATCGTTCGATACGTCACCTTTCGTCTCCGCGCGGGGAGGCGGTAGACTATGTACTTAATGTTAAATACTCGCGATACTTATATTCTTGTCATTTATAGTTTTGTCTCATTATTGTTCAAATGTGTGTAGATATAGAGGAGGATTTGTTGTGCGTATTTTAAATACGCTAATAAGTAACTAAGCACGCGCACTGTACTCGTAGTAAGTAAGGCAATGTTAAAAATGTTTATGTATATTTTTTGTTATATTAAAAAATGCACGATAAGCATGCGTGCGATAAACATCTAAATTACAATACGACAGGTTATGTTAGAGAAGTTATACCTCTTTGGCATCACTAAATGAATACTATGAATACGAAAAGGGCGAACGGAGGCGACGACGGTGATCTTCTGTTTCGAGACTGCGACCGCTGCGACTTCGTACTGTAACTTTCGTGTGACGAATCTTAAAATTTCACTCTCATCATCTTTTCATAACGCGCCTGAAGAAGTATAACTTCAAATATCTAAAAATGGTTAGTTTACGTATAAATTGTTCATTTCATTTTCCGCGTCGCGTCACCCGGTGCGGAGGTAGCGGCTCGACGATGGAGGGTGTTTCGTTTTTTATTAATCGTCTTCGTAGTCCTCGTATTGAAATACGTAAAATATTTTCATCGAGACTGCAAGTACTGAGGAGATCCGGAGCCGGACTATCATGAGCGCGTCCGGCGTTCGCGAGCTCGCATGCCGAACTTCCAAAGTAAACGGCACATCGTCCATAAAGTCGGACGCACGCACGTCGCGAACGATGTCGTTACGGTGGCGTAGTCGCGTCGTCTCGTCGAGCCACGGCAGGAGCGGCGAGGCGGCGGTCGTTCGGGGGCGGCCGCATTGGAATTAGTGTTTCGTAAACCAAATGTAAACTCGGCGTTTCGAACGCCGATCGCCTACAGAAGTGCGCGAGTCGGTGTGGCTCACGCCCGTGTCTAATATACGTATGTGCAGCGGTAGATCCGTGTTTTCTTTATGTGAGAGCGTTTCGGCGCCCGTCGGTCCTCCGCCGCGAACTTTAACGCACGTTAAAGAGTTCGGCCGTTAGTGCCGGGACATATTGTGATCGTCGCTAAAAGTGTAAAACGAAATAGAGCATTTAGTAGTTGCTAGGTGAAACGTGTCGTACTTATGACGATTTTTGATCGGGCGGTGTGCCTAGTGCGAGTTTTCTTCTCTACTCGTTCGCGAGAGCGTAAACTACAATTAGTATGGAACTGAAACAGCGCCAACTAGTGTCAGTAATGGGAAAATAATTTTGAGAGTGCGAATGTCAATAGCACTTGTCAGAGGTGGACGTTTCGCACGTGATTGGTTGTTTCGAGAGCTCAGAGAGTACGAAATACCAAATTTGACATTCGATACGTCAACACCACAGCGCCTCACACTCGCTTCTCGCCGTCAGCATAATTGTTAAACTCGCACTCGGCACGCAGAAAGCTATTTTAACTTAAACGCTAAGCCTGCGCTGCGACACATGTACACCGTTTCACTAATATTGATGAAACATTTTCCTTACCTTGAACTACCACTTTAAAGAAACCACCAACCGGTACTTCATAAGCCTCATACTCGCCATATTCTCCGAAGTGGACTTCTCGCCTTCGCACGGAGTTTCTCTGATCTCCACGTTGCACTTCGTGTCCGGCTGTAGCTCCTCGTACAGGATGTTGCGCACCTGCAGCGTGGAGTCGATCCGGAAGGCGCGGCCGGCCGCCACGTGGCACGCCCGTTCCGTCAGGTTCATCCTCGTTAACAGACATGTCTGCATTGCTTTCAGACGCTGCATGTCAACGCGAACACCTTGCGCTCCATGTCTGAATGCATGAAGCGTAAACAAAGATTACTAAGCTAAATAACCAACGTCTCGATTCTCACACGGCCGGCTATTCCCGTAGACTTAGCCCGCACCGTGGGAACCAAACGGCTGATAAACATATATGTGTAGCACGTTTCCGAATACATTCCTATCTATAAAATTATACACTGATATTTATCCTTAGGGGGAATCGAAGCCACATACTCCAATTGAAGAAAGACCAATGTGACTACCGCGATATTCAAGTATTCGATAAAAAGATGTCGGTAAGAAATGACTATTCTATGCAAAAGACGCATCTTTTACCCGCTATGATAGGCAGCACTTGCATATCTATTTCTACAAACAATTTCCAGAGCTCGTCATCGACGAGCCGAATCCTCAATTTCCCGAAGCACCGTCCCAGTAACGTCGAGTGCCAAGCGCACTTCTGCACGACGCGGTCCGTTGCCACGGTGTACACGGGCACGAGAGATAACGGCTCCTGAAGATTCTCGAAGTTCTCGGGAGGATTATCCGAATCTAACAGATTGCCACCGATCTAAGAACACAATAACGAAGGCCGGTGTTATCAAGGCCGGAGAGGCCGGACGGTCGGAACACATTCACATATATTACTTATATAGATGTTTTTATTACACCTCAACACGACAAATGTGCTCGTGGCACACGCGTTAGACCCGAGCGGAGTTCGAGCCCACGACTTCCGGCTTAGCATTCAGTGTTTCCGACCGCTCGACCGAGAGGTCCGTCAGCCGATGACTAGGAAAGCGACGAACTTTGAGACCCCACGTTTTTTTGTTATTAAGTGTTCTGAAAATGTACCTGTGCATCTAACACGTCGAGTTTGATGTCGGTCAGATCGATTTCATGTTGCGATGTGAGGTACTTCAGCAAGTTTTTACCGTCATAACAAATGATAGTATTGTGCTTTATAATGTCCTTTAAGGTCTCCCTAAAATTACGTAACTCGTATGATTACAGGAGAAAATAAAATTTTCGTATGTTATACGATATTAATTATGTACTTATTTAATATTCAATGAAAATCTTTAAATGTGTAAATTTAGATTTTAAATATGTTGACATAATGTACAGTAGAGTACAGTACGGTACACGTAGTGAGATACTTCAGATAAATTACATGCATTTTTCAAAGTTTACCGAAATATTTTGTGGGCGCCCTTCCAGTAAGATATGACATCCTTAATTTGGAACATCACACCTTCTACTACACACGTATCTTCCGTATAGTAGCTGTTGAGCTGGCAAAAGCCATTGCTAAGGGAATAATTGAAATATGATTATGACGTAATGGACATCTAACCGGCCGTAGTGATCCCCTTAGCACGAAACCTGTCAAATACGTTTTTACCTGAATATTAAAATCATAACGATTGCTTCATCTTCAATCCTTAACTGTTTCTTGAATTCCTTAACATTGTCATCAGCAATGCTATTTACTGTGTACATTATGTTTGGCACCGGTATTTGAGACTTTATGGGCGCTACAAATTTAGTTGTTACATTCTTATCTCTGGTTACAGCAGTGTTATCTTTTTGGATTTCATTAATTTCTAGTTTTTTTTTGGCTTTCCAAATTTCAATATTCCATCTTTGTTCGTTAACTGAGCTTGTACGGTCTTGAGGCGTTTATAATTGTTCGATGATTTGGTTTTCCCTTTTGCTATTTCATTTTCCTCCTTGCCCTTATTTAAATGTCTTTTTCGTCCCATATTGTCTTCAAATCTATTAGCGTCTACATCATTGAGCCAATTTTTAACCATTTTTGTATATTTTTGTTTTCGAAATGTATTTTTTGACTGTACTGTTGATGATTTCGTTACATTCGTTAATATTACGTCTGTAATCTCATTAGAATTCCGACACTTTGTTTTTATTTTTTCTTCGAGACTGTCGCAATATCCCATATCGCTGTTATTTTCAGTTACAGACCGAATTGATGTATAGTTTTCTGCGATACTCCCATCTACACGACGATTTTCTAACATTTCTAGAATATGAGCCTTATTAGGTATTCTTAATGAATTACATTCAGATTTTACATTGCTTATTGTATTAGCAGTTTCTATTATGTTGTGTTGGCTTGTATAATACGGTAAACCGTCTTCTTCCACAGTGCCTACGAAATCTTTGTTAATAATTCCTGACCCGGCTCGGGCGTTGGTACCTGAATCAGTATCCAAAATATTCAAATCGTGTAATAAATTGTTATCAAAGATAATGTCACATTCCATATTTTTGTCTGCAAATTGGTCTTCTTCCAAAATAATGCTAATATTTTGAGGACCTTTGAACTGAATAGTATTATCTTTTTCGTTCTGTATATTTACATCTACTGTTTTTAATAATCCATTACGTGTCTGAACAATATGTAAATCAACATCATCGCTATGTGTATTTGGGGATTTATTGCCGTCGTGAGATTTGTAAGCAACAGTTTCTTCCATTTGGGGCGAAGTAAAATGGGAGTCATCGAAACTGCATGAATAACATAAATATCTTTATTACGCCAAAATTACTATAGGAAAGAGACATGCGGGAAATAGATCCTAAAAATAAATGAAACTGTACCTACGAGTATATATATATCTTAATACATATATTTCTCTAATCATTACTAGAAGTTATGCTGGCGTTCAGTAATAAATTTGATGATTGATAATTAGTTTGTTTGTATTTCAAACATAAAAATATATATTTATTTTTAATCAAATCTACCTCTCTGTAAATTTAGTTCGCGACGGATTATAATATCAGTAACGTAATATGTAACACGATATACTTACTTCAACATTCGTTTGTTCTGAACACATTGATATCGATACGGATTGCATGTTCGATCCTTCTTGCGGCTATACTCTGAACGTCCAAAAAGGAGAACAAATACATAATGTCACTATACTGCGATCGTATACACTTTTAGATGCACAAGCAATGATATTAACATAAAGCAACGGATTTCAATCAAGTCAAGCCCCAGTGACTACATGACCGCTTCGAATATAATTCGAGACATTATTATACACTACATACAGTATGGTAGTAGTAGTGCAAAAACATATAAGAAGTGAAAGCTGGTACAATATAAATATGTAATCGAAAAAAATAATAGATATTTACTCTCATTGAAATGTTTCATTAAATTTCCTAACACCTTATTTCCAAACGATGTTAAATATCTTTCATATTTCCGATTATGTGCTTCGTACGAGTTGTCCATCTTCTTATAATTGGTATTGGTTATATAATTACTTCAATTACTTATTATCTTACACTGTGAGGGCAACCTTTAAATTGATTTTTATGATAACAGTTAATTATAATTAAATCTATTTATGTTTTGTAATATTAAAATTGCGCGCTATTTACTGCATTTTTTTTTACAACACCATAACCGCAAGGATAATGATCAGCAAGGATTTTTACTTTCTTATTTATATTTTTTTATATTTCTTTGACAAGAACTCTTTCATCCATGTAATACTACTCAAATTATAATATGTGGTAAATAAATTTTATTAAACATACATATCGACTATAAAGAATTCATATAAAACTTTTTTTTTACTTGAGATTTGGCTTCGATTATTACTATTTTTTAACATTTGCAACACAATAACTAAAATACAACTTTGACTATGATCTATGACACTGACAACTACACCTGACAAATGACAATTATCTTTGAAAATTACAAAAATATCGAAATCAAGGTGCAAAATCAAGAGGAAAGAAGAATAATTAATTGGTGACATTGAACATGTGAAAATATTTATTCGAATTCATAGGAAGGAGATGGCGTTGAACGTGGAAAGTTGTGATAGTCTTTCTCCAGACGAGGAGCCAAAGTTGAAATACGACAGAATCGGAAACGATGTCCAAAATATCCTGTTGAACGACGCAGTGAGCTGTATTTGTGTGCACACGAAGTTCATTTGTCTCGGCACGCAATGGGGCGTGATCCATCTGCTGGACCATGAAGGCAATATCGTGCCGATCTCGCAAGAGAACAATCAGATAGAGCTCCAGGCTCACGCGATCGCTGTCAACAAAATATCAGTAGATCTGAACGGAGACTACATCGCCAGCTGCTCGGACGACGGCAAGGTCTTGGTTTATGGGCTGTACTCTGAAGAAAATACTCATAACTTAATTTTGGGCAGAGTGGTTAAATCTGTCGCTTTAGATCCCCATTACTTTAAGTCTGGCTCGGGAAGACGCTTTCTTACAGGTAATCTTTCATTATATAATATAACTTAACCCTTTTACTGTTTCATTATATGATGCTGATCTCTTAACATGATGTCGACGTTTAACGTTGTATATGGCCATGCCGGCTAAATGAGGCTCGATAGACTCATACGACTTGGATAATATTATGGAACTGTAAGGTGAGAAGCTTATAGCAAGGTGATATTTGTTTTTGTTTAATTTATGAAATTTACAATAATAAAAGTACATTAATCGTATAATTGTAATGCAGTGACTTGTTACAACTTAGTGTGGATCTCTCTCAACAACAGATGAATCTCGGAGCTTCCTCACCACATTACCAAGATTAGGGCTAGTAGCATAGAATAGTATAGCTTCATTTTGACAAAACTTGAATATACTGGACCAGTATGATCTTAAACGATTTATGCATTAATAAGTTACATCATAACTAACAAACACCCGCTGATTATATATATGTGTGTGTGCGTATTGTAGTACATGCAACAACCGTACATATGTCCAAACAGTCATGGTACATATTTGTATTATGTACATTAAACTATGATTCATTGCATCGTTAGTGATACAAAACATGTCAGTTAAGTTATGACCCGTTAGTATGTTTGTTAATGTTACAGATATATTATTGAGTCATTATTGTTTCACCGGGCACAGTTGTAGTTATTTTTAGCATTTGGACAGTTTACCAGATTGTCAACGAATATCTACTCTTAAAAAGGAGTACACCTGAATATGACCATCTCTATGTGCCTATGATGGATTTCAAACAGCAAATAATTTACATTGAATAGCAACTGATATGTTACTACCGCCCGATCAGTTTACAGTTTTTGCTACAAAAAGATTTTTCCTTTAATAATTGTATTAAAACCTTCCGTCGATAACTATTACAAAGATAAAGACATTTATTTGCATAATTATGGACACATTTAAAGATTTTATGGGATTATTCTTTCAATCTACATATAGTTTTTACAGCATACAAATTTAAGGAATACTATTAGAATAATTATTATCTTTTATCCTTATTGAATGTAATTGAAATTACCATACTATACTTTTCGGAAAAAAAGTAGCTTATGTCGATTCCCAGGTTTCAATCTATTGATACACCAAATATCACTACGATTGGCTCAACAGTATGGCTGTGCAAGCATAATAGACAGATGTATATCATAGTGACTTTGCATGTATTATACATATAAAACTTTCTTATTTGCTATTGATAAAAACCTGTAGCCTAGTATGACAGATTTAAGCCTACAAACGGGAAGAGACTTTTGTTTATCGATATGTAGAGATGATGCCCCGTCACTGTCCTATATAAGTCTGAAGACTTGGCACGGGGCTTACTGCCAAACTGTTATAGTCATTAAAAATTCTGTTGACAGCTTACCCTATCTTTAAGATATAATTTATTCCCTTATTCAAAGGAATGGATTGAAGCACACACCTAAAGATTTGTATTAATGTTACTTTAATAATCCATTAAAGTTCATATTGCACTAAACACCTCATTGATATTTTCGAAAGAGCAGATGGGCAGGGAGCCACAACGAGCCAGTTTAGTAACACGTTTTTGTTGCAGGTGACAACAAGTTGACATTGTACGAAAAGACCTTCCTGAATCGTTTGCGAAGCACTGTCTTATGTGAATGCGAAGGCTACGTCCAGGTCATGGCGTGGCACGAGCGGTTCGTGGCTTGGGCCTGCGAAGTCGGAGTTCGCGTTTACGATCTCGTCGCCAGATGTTCTCTAGGACTCATTCAGTGGGAAAAAAGTCCAAACAGATCGATAGAGGACTATCGCTGTAACCTCCTCTGGTCGGCCCCTAAAACTCTCATGATAGGATGGGTGGACACCGTTCGGATTTGCGTTATACGTAAACGTAGCCAAGTCGAGCTGCAAACGCGAGACGTCACGGAGTACCTCGTCGACCCAGTATATACATTTCAAACCGACTACTACATAAGCGGACTCGGCCCACTGGAAGATCAGCTCGTATTGCTCGGGGTTCCGAAGGAATGCGACGCCGAGACTGGCAAAACGCAGCGACCCGTTCTCTCCGTCGCCGACTACAAGGACTGCGAGTTTTGCGAAATATCAACGGACAGCTTGAGCATACGAGGTTACGAGGAGTACTCCTGCAACGATTATTACTTGGATATGCTCATCGAGGAAAACAGGTTCTTCATCGTTTCTCCTAAGGACATCGTCGTCGCTTGTCCGTACGATATTGACGATAGAGTCAACTGGCTGACGAAACATGGACGATTCGAAAAGGCCATGACGGTTTTGGAGGAGATCGGAGGCAAAACTTTAAAACATTCGGTGATAACAGTCGGTGAACAATATTTAGAACATTTAATATCGGAACGCTCGTTCGAGGAAGCCGCTATACTGTGCGCAAGGATATGCAAGAATGATAAACAGTTGTGGGAAGTACAATTTCAAAAGTTTAAGGATGTCCGTCAACTCAGAGTAATCAGCTCGTATATTCCTCGACATCCGGATCAAGCGTTGAGTTTCTACGTCTACGAAGAAATATTATCTGAATATCTCAAGGTGGATCCGCAGGGATTTTTGAAATCTGTTAAGGAATGGAATCCAAGTCTTTACAAAACAGGAGTAGTGATCAATGAAGTCTTGCAGCATTTACTTACGACTGAAGTAGATAAAAATACCTACTTGGAAGCGTTGGCACTTCTGTACTGTTATCAAAAAAAATACGATAAAGCGCTGACTACCTATATAAAAATACAACATCAAGATGTATTCGAACTTATCACAAAACATGACATGTATTCTGTGATATATGACAAGATATTGGATCTGGTGACTCTAGACTGTGATAAGGCCATCTCCGTGTTGACTTATAAAAAGAAAATTCCAGTAGAGGTCGTGGAGAAGCAGTTAGAAAATAATGACATGTACCTTTTTAAGTATTTGGACGCATACAGCAAGATAGAGCCGAACGGACGTTACCACGGAAAACTTGTAACACTGTACGCGAAGTACGCTAGAGAGAAGCTCTTGCCATTTTTGAAATGTAGCGACAATTATCCCATTCAGGAAGCTCTAGATGTGTGTCAAAGCAATGGGCTCTATCCCGAGATGGTGTTCCTTCTGGGCAGGATAGGCAATACCCGGGAAGCGCTCCAAATCATAATCGAAAACCTAAACGACATCAATCGAGCCATAAACTTTTGCCAGGAGCACAATGACAGGGAACTCTGGACCGATCTCATTAAGCAGACCGTGAACAAGCCGGAATATGTCACGCTTCTACTCAAACGAATAGGAAACTACGTAGACCCACGCATGTTGATCGAGAATATTCAGTCGGGTTGCGAAATAAAAGATTTAAAGGAGTCACTGGCGAAAATGATGTGCGATTATCATTTACAGTTGTCGGTGCAAGAGGCTTGCAAGGCGATCACGCTGCGCAACTACTTCGACTTGCACGAAAAGTTGATCGTAGGGCAGCAGCGGGGCATCTCCGTCACGGACGAGTTTCTGTGCTGCGTGTGTCACAGGCGCATCATAATAAAGGACCTCTCCAATGCGTCCGATTTGATAGTGTACAACTGTAGACATTCCTTTCATATAGAATGTCTGCCGGGCGGAGTGGAGTGCGGCTATTGTAGTGTCTGCAGTGCCGTTAAAATGTGACGCTTTGTATTTGCTCAATGTATGTAAGCATAGATAGGACCATTTTAAATTTAATGTAATAATAATTTAACATGTACACTTACGATATTAACTTTTAAATATTAATTAGCGAATCGAGTAGTTAACGCGGATGCTTATCGCTAATGGTGCTTTTGTATTGTATGGAAAGTCGCTAGTATTATTTTTCCTTGTTCGCCTCATATAAAATTAATGAATTCTGTTCCAATTGTATGTAGGTTTTTTATAAATAACATGATGTTAAAAATGAATCATTTAACTTATAATAAAATTAAAACCCGTCAATTTTGTAAATGTTCTGTTTTTTTATTTTCAATTAAACCAATCGAGCTTAATTAATTTTCACATAATACATTAGGCACGAATTCATCTTCGTCACCATAAATTACAATGTAATATTACTTAGCAATAATAATATTAAACTTTTAAACATATTCAAGTGGTCTTTTCTATTATACTCCAAATGACGTCAATGGCCTTATAGATGTACATTTCAAATTTTTTTGGTAGTAAACAGGTAAAAAGTTCACATTAAGTAATTTGTACAGATTTGTTAATTTTATTTCATAATAATTGTTATGGCGAAGGTGTGGTGGATCAAATGTCAAAAGATACACAAATATTACCTAGTCTTCCGAACTTCACGCAGAAAAACGCACAATTCTATTTACCTAACACAGTGAATATGGGAGCACCTATGTTTAAGCAAGGTTGCCAACAATAATGACTAAATGCATGGGTGAAAAGTTTATATTAGGTCAAAATTTAAGTATTCCGCAAATATTTTTTTGGAGTTTACTTCTTAAGAAACGATTTGAGTTATAGGACATGGTACGGAAATTTAAGAGTAAAATCAAGTGTAACACTTGGAACGTCTACATATGATATAGATATTGTTTTTCTTTTGATTTTGTTTTTGTTTTTGACCAATGAGTTATCATTTTAGAAGTTGCGTTCATTTACCCTCGTTTTCTATTCGATATACATATATCATAATTTTCTTTCGTAAGGAGTAAACTCCCGTCGGAGTCGGAGCTGACACACACACTTTTTTTTTCTTTCATTCTAAGGGGAAGGGAGGTTCAGGACCCAGCCAGCCCTTCCCCTCCTCTCCTATATATACCAGTCCACGTATACCAGTAACCATTAAAGAACATGCAAAATAAAAATGTCATGGATAGTTTCACTATCTTATATATATATAACACTTATCTATGGATAGTTGTATAGTCGGATGTGTAAAAAGCGAAATTAGTGTAAATTGTTTCTAGCTATGTAGAGCTTTGAAATTGCATTAAGAATATTGAATTTTATCCTATTTAAATATAGAATAGCGAAATGATGTCAAAAAAATTAGGAATTACCTAAAAAGATTGTATAAAATTTAAGATGTATATAAACATAAGAACTAAACACCATAGATAAGTGGTATATATGTATATAGGTAAACTTCTATTCTATATTAGTAGCTATCTATAACACTATACAACGAAGAAAAAAAAACTATAACGATGTCAATCTGTTTCTGGCCTGAGAGTGACTATTTGGTTCTTACAATAATTATATCTTTGGTTATATTTTTACTGAAAAAAGTTAATAAAAACCAATAACAGTTCTCCGAAATATTTTAAATTTCATTTAATATAGACTTTGAAAAATATTATACTAAAAGGAAATTTGAACTAAAAATAAAAATCAGTTTAAAAAACAAAGCGATTAGTAAGAGTAATTTCAACTTATGCAATATAAAGTAAAAAGTTACAAATTATAAAAAAAAAGGGTTTTATTTGTAATTTAAAAAGCGACACTATGAAAGGAGCAAACCTAATGATAACATTTATCAATGAACGAAACGTACAACCGTCGTAGTACGGAACATGGATTTATTGTTTATTCCCATGTGGTGTTGAAAAATGGACGCGCACATGATTCTATAAGGTTTTGAAAATGTTTTCCTCCATTGTTTACATGCGTTAAACATTCGAAATTGGCTAGACTTCTTCCAAGTGTTGTGTGAAAATGACAGAAATGCCTCCTTATCTTGCGGTCAAAGATGAGGAGAGTAAAAGTGAGCAGACTGATAGTGATTCTTCAGACTTGGAAGACGACCAGGCGCTAAGTTTCGATAAGCCGAGGCACAACGAAGCTATCAAAGGTGCGGAGCGCGAGGAGCACTCGTGGAGGGTGAAGGAAAAGGTACGAGATCATTTCTCCCGCCGTAATCTTGCCACCGCAATTACGTAGGAAGCTGTAAGCGAGACATGTTACTTTAAAAACAAACGCACATGGTTGCGCTACCTGCGATACCATAAAGCGCAATAAAGTTCCTCAAATGAAATCCTTACGTTTGAAATGATGCTAAATTAGCGTCTTTTAACATAGCAAACAAATTTTGCACAGGATTACGACGAATGCCAAAATCCTGTCACAAACTTTAAGTAATAAAATATCGTGAACTCTTTTAACAATTAAAGAATAACATTTATCGGATACTTCAACCTTGGTTACACCCCTAAATAATAATTATGATCGGATTGGAAAAAAATATTGTCCAGATTTTAAAAATAAAACCCATTTCTAGTGCAAGAAAAAGTAAAAAAAATATTTCTCTTACAAACTTGCAACTTCTGTTCTAAACAATTCTAAATAAAAGAGACAGGTATAATTAACTATTCTTTAGTGTCATATTATATTTTTACCAAATAATTTAAAATAAATATTGTTTTCTTAAATATATATTATATTTCAAAATCTTCAAAATATCATTATTCATCTTATGCACAAAATGTAATAATCATATTACTCCATGGCATAATATTATAAATTTTAATAGAAAGGATAGATAATAAATATTAATTCACTAAAAATAAAACCAAGAGCAAAGAAAATCATATTAAAATGGTAATTGAAACTAAAGATATTTATTTTTAGGAAACACAATTTTTTATACATATATTATTGTGACTTACAAAAAAAAATAAGTACAGCAAAGTTTCTAACAATGATTAATTCTTCATAGTTGAGATGAGTTGTGGTTGCGTTGACTCAAGATGAAGGTATTATTTGTTAGAATAACAATATAATATACAAAATTCAGTATTAAAATTATCGGTGGAAAGTTGTAGTTGACCACACTACCTATGCACTCCCTAAACTGTTTATCGTTTCCTTTCAAATTCTGAAAGCAAAATAAAGAGTAAAAATAATACAATATGATTGTTTGATGTCATTATAGTACAAAACACACTGCGTGGCACTCGTGCTGTGTCTGAATGTGGGGGTGGACCCCCCGGACGTTGTGAAGACTCAGCCTTGTGCTCGCCTGGAATGCTGGATCGGTGTGTATAGTATAGTTTTAGTTTCACTACATAGAGGTGTTCATTGAAAGTTGCACTTTTATTCGGCCGCTCTCCATATAGCATGTAAATTTATTTGGCATAGAGTTTATCAAAATAATATTGATAATAATAATCAGTTAGCAGTTTTTAAACCTTTTCGGGGGCCTTAAAGACAGTTTAAAAACAATGACAGTGATGTATTTACAGATCCCAATTCACTGCTTCCAACCAAAGCTCTGGAGACCATCGGACAAGCTCTCCAGGCGCAGTACGAGCGATGGCAGCCGCGCGCGCGCTACAAGCAGTCACTGGATCCCACGAGTGAGGAGGTAGGTCCTCTTTCCAGCTAGTTTAACAGAAACTAAGCTATTGAATTAACGGCAATAGGTAGATGAGTCCTTTTATGAGACACAAAATGCTACCTATGGAGATTTATTTACTTGAATAAGAATGGCGCCAAAAAAGGCAAATATTAATTTGATCTCTATATATAATGAGTTGGTGGTGATCGCGATGTTCATGTAATGCAATGGGAGGATCTTCATTGTTATATTTCATAAATCATAATGCAGATTCAAAAGATAAAACGTTTTATGTATAGCTTTGTTGTAAATTATGTGAAATTAAAAAAACAAACGACCTCATTCTCTAATAAGGTAGTACTTTTCATCATTAAGGTGTGTAAGGTAGGCGTCGGTGGGAATTAACTAACGAAGCGGGCGCGCCGGCGACCTCGTACCGATTGCGCTCGGCTTCTATCGTGCCACTTTATTATTTTCGAACTATCAGCAGTCGAGTGGATGTGAAATTATTCTCGTTAAATTTTCTTGTGTATCACACAATTGCAAAATGTTGTTTCAAGTTTTACTAAACGGGCGGATCGCAGTGAACTACACGTCGTATTAATAAAAAAAAAAAATGCTGAAGGATGATGCAAATTTGAAAGAGACAATTTCATTTCGTATGAAGGCTTTAAAAATGTCGTGCTCGTTTGGCTCTCCAGATAAAGAAGCTGTGCTGCTCGCTGCGGCGCAACGCGAAGGAGGAGCGCGTGCTGTTCCACTACAACGGCCACGGCGTGCCCAAGCCCACGTCGCAGGGCGAGATCTGGGTCTTCAACCGGGTACGTTTTTGCGAAAACTTCAATTGCCTCCGTGCCGAGAACCGTATCGATCCGTGCTCCGTTTCGAGGAGAGGGAAGGGCGAGCGAACGCACTTTCGCATTTATAATATCAGTGCGGATGAAGGCGTCCTTCGGAGGTCGCGTCGTTCCGTCGTAGCGATCGACACTCGCAGTGAACACTTGCGACTCGAAACTGGCGCGCTGGACGATACGCGTGCCAAATGTGCACGTCGGAAAGAGA